>CAUDMG010003799.1:232500-350000 GCA_958450375.1 Homarus gammarus
TGGTCAGGTCATTATCAGGTTGGAGGTAAGACGAGAACAGGAGGAGCAACAAGTATAAGCCTTGAGGCACTCCACCACTGATAGGTGAATAGTGTGTGTGTGTGTGTGTGTGTGTGTGTGTGTGTGTGTGATCCTCTTACAGCTGCACAGATAGATAGATAGGGGAAGTGAGGGAGCCACTTACCGATAGTCAGGGTAGTTGACGTCGAAGCTCATGGTGTCGATGAGCCAACCGGAGAAAGGCGTGAACACCATACAGCCTATGTACCCCCACACCCTGTGAGGGAGGGAGGGAGGGGCTGTATTAGTGGAGGAACCAGGACCAGGTGCAGCCAGGGAGTCACTCTTTACCTTCACAGTGATAACTGAATTATATCTAAATAACACAAAAGTATTATTGTGTTATGGCCAAACTCAAGTTTCTTTACTCCATTTGCCTCTGTGTACCCAGCAGCAATTGGGAACCTGGATGTTAATCGATTTGAGGATCGCCTTCTGGGGTAATGGTTAGCCAGTGCAGTTGGCGAGTTGTCCGGTCTTCTCGGACTATTCCTTAGGGTGTGGTTGCTGTGTTGGCGACAGCTTCTACACCTTAAACAAATTCACTGCTGGCTGGCCCTGCTGTAGGGTCGGCCAGCTTCGAACACAGGGGGGGGGGGGGGGACCTATATTTTCCACATATTAACATGATCTTAGTGAAAATATCCAGAAGTAACATTATGCCACAGGTAGAGTCTTACCTCTGTAAGCCGTAGTCTCCACCGTGTTTTTTAAGTAAGGAGAGCGTGGCGCCCTCGAAGAGAGCGAAGGCGGCATTGAGGGCGCCGTTGAGGATGCTGCGGGCGAAGAGGTAGGTCCAGAAGCTGAGACTCTCGGCGCCGATGAAGAGTTGGTGGCTCGGCTCACACAGGCCCGGCACCTCCACCTCACACCCTTTCCTCCACCACATGTCCTCCTTCGTCTCGGCCACACTCCCGTTCACCGTCCGGTTGAGGCCAGTCATGTTGTAGTCCACCAGGATCTCTGGCAGGAGGTCCTCAGCGCCCTTGGAGAGTGGACGTAGAGGAATGTTGTCTGGACAGAAGAGCGGGTGGTGGGTGGTGACGGCCATCAGGGAGAAGTTCTTGGCCTTCAGGATGCTGGTGATGTTGACCGAGGCTGTGGGAGCTGCCGACCCTATGTTGATCTGAGGTGAAGAAGATAACAACGGTGAGGAAGATAACAACGGTGAGGAAGATAACAACGGTGAGGAAGATAACAACGGTGAGGAAAGTAACGGATGGTGAAGATAACAACAGTGAGGAAGATAACAACAGTGAGGAAAGTAACGGATGGTGAAGATAACAACAGTGAGGAAGATAACAACAGTGAGGAAGATAACAACGGTGAGGAAGATAACAACGGTGAGGAAGATAACAACGGTGAGGAAAGTAACGGATGGTGAAGATAACAACAGTGAGGAAGATAACAACAGTGAGGAAAGTAACGGATGGTGAAGATATCAACAGTGAGGAAGATAACAGCAGTGAGGAAGATAACAACGGTGAGGAAAGTAACGGATGGTGAAGATAACAACAGTGAGGAAGATAACAACGGTGAGGAAGATAACAACGGTGAGGAAAGTAATGGATGGTGAAGATAACAACAGTGACGAAGATAACAACGGTGAGGAAAGTAACGGATGGTGAAGATAACAACGGTGAGGAAGATAACAACGGTAAGGAAAGTAACGGATGGTGAAGAAAGTAACAACAGTGAGGAAGATAACAACGGATGGTGAAGATAACAACGGTGAGGAAAGTAACAGGTCGTGAAGGTAACTGTTAAAACTGACAAGTCTAAATATACCGTGTTAGTACTGTTGAAACAAGGACTTAGGTGACACGTTTAGTTATGCTGTTGAAACATTTTCCTCTTCTTGATAGCAGTACTCGCGTCCCTTCTCCAGGCTGAAGGAACAATACACTTCTGACAGTGAAACACCCGGATGTGTTCCCCTGTCCCTTGCACCACCTCTTGTTGTCGTCTCCTCGCTGTGTCTGACATCTCCACATTGTTTTATTTTTGTTTTGTCTTGTACTCCTCCACAGTCCTCACCTTCTCCTATGAGGGGTGAGGCTACTACACAGTCTTCTCCCCAACACTCAGACTGAGGCAGTTTTGGGGAGAGAAAGTATGTACTAGCGGTGTCAGGTACAGGCCGTGACTGGGGACACTACTTATGGGAAGTATTTGTACAGGTATATAAAGTAACAGTAAGGAACATTTGTAAAGTACAAGAAGACCTGCAGGAGGAGAAGGTACTCACGTTGTTAATACCGTCCATAAAGGTCTGGTACTCGTCGTAAAAGTCACACCCCGTCTGGTTGGTGATGACGATAAACTGCAGGAACTCGGCGTCCACAGTGTTACCTGTCTCAGCCTTCGGCAGCACCTCCGCCAGTCTGTGGATCACTGAGGTACCGGGAATAGTTAATATTCCTTTGGCTGATACTAACTCTGCTGGTATCATGATTATATTTAACACAACAGTTTAACATCATTATCTGTCAAAACCATTACCTGTTAACACCATTACTTGTTAACACCATTATCTGTTAACAACATTACCTGCTAACACCATTACTTGTTAACACCATTATCTGTTAACAACATTACCCGCTAACACCATTACTTGTTAACACCATTATCTGTTAACAACATTACCCGCTAACACCATTACTTGTTAACACCATTATCTGCTAACACCATTATCTGTTAACACCATTATCCGCTAACACCATTACTTGTTAACACCATTACCTGCTAACACCATTATCTGTTAACACCATTACCTGCTAACACCATTACTTGTTAACACCATTATCTGCTAACACCATTACTTGTTAACACCATTACTTGTTAACACCATTATCTGTTAACAACATTACCCGCTAACACCATTACTTGTTAACACCATTATCTGCTAACACCATTACTTGTTAACACCATTACTTGTTAACACCATTACTTGTTAACACCATTATCCGCTAACACCATTATCTGTTAACAACATTACCCGCTAACACCATTACTTGTTAACACCATTATCTGCTAAAACCATTACTTGTTAACACCATTACTTGTTAACACCATTACTTGTTAGCACCATTATCCGCTAACACCATTATCTGTTAACAACATTATCCGCTAACACCATTGCTTGTTAACACCATTATCTGTTAACACCATTACTTGTTAACACCATTATCCGCTAACACCATTACTTGTTAACACCATTATCTGTTAACACCATTACTTGTTAACACCATTATCTGTTAACACCATTACTTGTTAACACCATTATCTGTTAACACCATTACCCGCTAACACCATTACTTGTTTACACCATTACCTGCTAACACCATTATCTGTTAACACCATTACCCGCTAACACCATTACTTGTTAACACCATTACCTGCTAACACCATTATCTGTTAACACCATTACCCGCTAACACCATTACTTGTTTACACCATTACTTGTTAACACCATTATCTGTTAACACCATTACTTGTTAACACCATTACTTGTTAACACCATTACTTGTTAACACCATTACTTGTTAACACCATTACTTGTTAACACCATTACCCGCTAACACCATTGACTTATAATATGGTTACACTTAACACCCCCCTCTGCTTCCACCTGCTTGACAAGATTCTTTTTATAGCATGACCTAAGACCAAATTCTCCCTCAAAGCTTGATTACCATTAAGTCATAGCCTGTTTGACCTAGTTTATTATCGACACAGAAACACACACACTACGGGGATGCCCCTTTTATCATTTTATTGGGCAAATCCCAGACGATTGTATTCAGCTCAGAAGGGAATCCTGTGCACAAGGGGGGTGTACCTCTCAACCTAACCTAACCTAACCTAACCTAACGAGACTGACCTTGACGATTGGGGAGCTCAGACTGGTGGTGGTCGGTGATGAGGGTGAGAGCGACGCCGGGAGGGATGGGCACCCCAGGAATCACCAACAGGAGGAGTGACAGCATCCCCGATACAGCCACCACCCCAGAGAAGAACAGCTGGCGGGCGAGATAAGGTGTGATTGATTTTGATTTTGCCGCTTACAGCGGCTACTTTATTGTGCACCCCACACTCATCCTGTGAGCGGTAGCGCAAAAGGATTACAGAGTAGAGTTTACAACGGGTCATAATAATTAACCCCCTTGGTCAGGATATTATGGCACTGAATGTTACACAGTATTTCAATTACATTATTTTTTTTAGTTCTATACATAAAGGGTAACTTATTCACAAATGCGTGAGAACAGGCGTGTGAGGCAGTATGTCTGGCCTCACACTTTGTTATCGAGATTTACGTGAGAAGTATTCAAGCACATTGTGTATTTGGTTCTGTACACGAGAAGTGATATAGTTACTGAGTGCAAAAAAGTGGATACAATCTTAATATGTCGGCTAACTTGCTCCATATACATGTTTCACTTGATACATCTCATCATGGTAAACTATGGATCGACTAGAGCCTGTTTGCACTTGTCTACTTGCGTCAAACTCATCAATAAGTTCTTTCCTAATTACAGTTTTAAGGGTTCTTTTTGACAGACCCAAATTGTATTCAACGGTGTCTTTGTTAGACGCGAGTTTGGCGAGGGCATCAACTCTGTCATGTTTTATGAGGCCTATGTGAGAGGGGATCCACAACAGTTTGACCCTGACAACCCCGGTCAGCAAGGCACGCATATTTGTGTCTGGCTTCAGAGACAAGATCGTGACAACCTGAGTCGAGGGTACCAAGGGCAAGTAGTGAGGATAGAGAGTCAGTGATGATGAGACTGTCAGTAACAGTGGTTTCAATGAATTTAATAGCTGTGAGTATGGCAACTAATTCAGTTTGTAGAGTGGATGCCCAGTTGTTAATTCTAACTCCTTTCTCAATTATATTACCGTCAGGTTGAGTCACAACAATAGCACTTCCAGCCCTCCCACAGGCGGTGTTTAGAGATCCATCAGTGTAGATGGTCTGTGTGATATTATCATCAGTCTGTAGAGTGTGTATGTGTTCAAGAGCTCTCAATTTGGCAGTGTGTTGGAGATAAATGCTTTGTATAATTAATTTTTTAGGCGGATATGTCGGTATTGTGATATCGAAGAGAACTGTCCGCCAGGGTGGCAGGAAGCGCTGTTGTGTCTCAACTTTGTACAAGTGGTCTAGTCCAAACATCTTCATATGTGTACTTGCGTAGCTGTAGTTTGGATCCATTTCAACTCACCAGTCCCATGGTTCATATATTCTAGCAATTTTAAGGAAACAATGTTATCAGGATCACCACGCAGAAGCCTCAGGGCTATCATGAGGTTGACTTCAATTATTCTATCTTTAACACTGGGTATACCTAGTTCTTTCCTCATATTAAGTACTTTAGTGCTCATGGGACATCCTAGGATAATTCTGAGGGCTTTATTTTGCATTTTCTCGAGCTTGTCAACGCCTTTCCCGTCACGAATGACCAGGGCTGGTGCGTGGTAATCTATCAGAGATCTTATATAGCCTAGGTACATTGTTTTAACAATTCTAATATTAGCACCGTAGTGCGGGCTGTACCCTGCTACATTGGCGGGTTAGCTGTTGTATGGCAGGTAAGGTACAAGGGACGGAGACACCAAGATATTTAAAAGAAGAAACATAGTTAACAGTGTTGTTACCTTTCTTGAACTTGGCGGGGCCGCGTTTGCGGTTATCAGCTTGTTTGTTGAACGCCTAAGTTTTTTCAGTGGAGAAAATAAGACCGAGGTTCTCACAGGCTGCGTATACATGGTTCAGGGTGGTTTGCATTTCACGATGAGTTTTAGTATGTATAAGAATATCATCAGCATAGTTGATTGAGATATTGCTGGGGTTGTCTGGCATTAAATTTAATAATGCATTCATAAGAACATTGAACAAAGTGGGGCTAAGCACTCCACCTTGAGGGGCACCAAGTTGCATATCTTTAACTTCATTTTTGTAGCCCTGAAACAGTGCAGCAGCCCTTCTGTTGGTTAGGTAACCACTTATCCAGTGTAACAGCCTACCTCCTATATCCATTTTGGCAAGTTCGTACAATATCAGTTGCCTATTGGCAATATCAAATGCAGCTTTTAGGTAGAGAAATGTGGTGTATCTGTGCCTTTCATCACCATGCACAGTTAGGAATGTGGTGATGCAATTATGTACACCTTTACCATGGGTGAAGCCATTTATGTTAGGAGACATGTGTTTTCTGATTCTATATAAGAGTGTGCCAAGAACCATCCTCTCAAAGGGTTTACACAGGCAGCTGGTTAGTGATATGGGACGAAAAGCATCAGGCTGTCCTGGTTTCGGTATTGGTACAACAATACTGCTGGTCCATGATGTGGGTAGTTGGCCCTCGGCATGACTCATATTGTACAATAACAACATTGGATTGCCTGGCACGCGCCTTAGTAGTCTAACGATGTTGTAGGTGACTCCGTCCTCTCCAGGGGAAGTAGACCTACCCCTGGCGAGGGCGGCGTCAAGCTCCCACTCAGTATTTGGAACATCACACTCATCGTTCTGTTTGCCCAGCATAAAGTTAATAAGATTACTTCTCTCTACAGACTTCGCGTCAAGGAGTCCCCGAGTCCTAGCTGGTAACATGTCATAGCTCGACACATGAGCCCACTTTGTATATAAGTTCGCCCAGCACATACTGTTAGCACCTGTGTAAACCCATGATCCGTCTTTAAAGGGTTATGGTCGGGAAGATGTTGTCTGTCAGGTGTGGTGGTGGTTTGTTTAGGTCAGTTTAGTTTAGTTTAGTAACTCTCCGCCATGGAGTGTTGCCTTGTCCTCGCCTTCTTTTTCAATGGCGCCGCCCCGAAGACTGGATTCTTGTCAACCTTGGCATTGAAGTCTCCAGGCAGGATCAGCTGGTCCTCCTTGGAGGGTGGCAGTCATTACCGCCTCCCAGGTCAGAGTTCAACTGCTCTTTAGTGACCTCAGTAGCAAAGTTCGTGACACAGACGCTGATGATGAACCTGTTAGTTGTTATGGGAAGCTTCTTACTGCAGACTCTGAGCTCGAGCAGGTGACCAAAGATCTTATCATGGTAAAACAGACGCTATGTGTCCACCCCTTATCTCCCTTCGCTCGAGTCTGGTAGTTGTAAGTTTGTCCGGGAGGGGGCGGGATGATCTGGCTGACTCACTCCATTGTTTTTGTCTGGTAATTTCGACCTCAGAGATGATGATCCGCCGCTCATGTTTTCCCCGTAATGTCCCCGAGGCCAGGACAAGGTACAGGACCCGGAGTCTGAGAGGCTTGCATGTCGACGATAACCACACCAACATTTTCTCTACCACTCACACTACGGGACAGCTATGATGACCACAGTGACGCTTAAACAGTGATGGACCATGGAACAGTGATGGACCATGGAACAGTGATGGACCATGGAACAGTGGTAGACCATGGGACAGTGATGGACCATGGAACAGAAACATGAACCATGGAACAGAAACATGGACCATGGAACACAAAAATGGACCATGGAACAGAAATCTGAACCATGGAACAGTGATGGACCATGGAACAGAAACATGGACCATGGAACAATGATGGATCATGGAACAGAAACATGGACCATGGAACAATGATGGATCATGGAACAGAAACATGGACCATGGAACAGAAACATGGACCATGGAACAGAAACATGGACCATGGAACAATGATGGATCATGGAACAGAAACATGGACCATGGAACAGAAACATGGACCATGGAACAATGATGGATCATGGAACAGAAACATGGACCATGGAACAGAAACATGGACCATGGAACAATGATGGATCATGGAACAGAAACATGGACCATGGAACAGAAACATGGACCATGGAACAATGATGGATCATGGAACAGAAACATGGACCATGGAACAGAAACATGGACCATGGAACAATGATGGGCCATGAAATAGAGAGATGTATCGTGGAAGAAACAAGAGACTAACGACAGTACAGTAGTTGGGTGGTGAAGGAGGCTGGGAAAGGTTACGAAGAACTCACCTTAAAGTTGCCCAGCTTATCGGCCACGGCTCCTGCTATGGGCGGCCCCATGATGGCCAGGAGGGGCGTGATGGCCAGCAACACCCCGGCCTTGTCCGCCCCGAACCCCAGAGACTGTAGGTGCACCGCCAAGTACGGGTACAGTGTCGTGTTGGCTGTGGAGGAAGACTGTTATACTGACAGACTTTAAGGGTACATGGTGGAGGGGAGACAGTGTTATACTGAGGAACCAATATAAACACGATAACGACACAGATTGATCGTATTCATGTGTGTGTGTGTGTGCGTGTGTGTGTGTGTGTGTGTGCGTGTGTGTGTGTGTTAATAATAATAATAATAATAATAATAATAACAATAATAATAATAATAATAATAATAATAATAATAATTAACGGTTTATTGGAAAAGTTCTGCAGCCCGATGGCTGAAAATATACATTGAACATAAATGACTTATTACATACATTGGTGGTTTAACCAAAGCCTTCATTAGAGAAAGGTAAAGGAACATACAGTGAACATACAGATTAATGTAGGTGTTGAACAGCAAACACGCAATGTAGTAACTCCCTCCCAGATGGTGTTATGAGGAACCTGACGTGGTGTAGTAGTTGCCTCACAGATGGAGTGTGTGTGTGTGTGTGTGTGTGTGTGTGTGTGTGTTTCAGTAAGCCGACTTGTTATTTTGCAGCAAAAATTTTTTTGCAAAATTGTAAAAGTTTAAAATATTTTTGTTTTATTTTTTCTTTATGCAGCAAAAAAAAATATTGTATTTTTTCAACGAGTTTGATTTTTATTTATTTTTTTTACGTTTTAACATCGTTCTCTATCTATCTATCTATCTATCTATCTATCTATCTATCTCTCTATCTCTATATCTATCTATCTATCTATCTATCTATCTCCAGGGCCAGGCGGGGATCATCTGCACAGGAACGCCTATCTTTGACGTTATGTACCTCAATAACTAAGGTATAGCAAGGGTTAGTTATTACACCAGTCCAACAACAGTTATAAGTTATGGGAGTTACAACTGTTTGTCTGTACATGTCTCTGGGGCCTTTTGTGATACACAGGGTAAGTCGAATAAATCATCAAATGAAAGAAAAAAAAAGAGAAATTGAAAGAAAACATTGATAATTTATTTATTAAAGGGGCGACGTATAGTATAGTAACCCCCTTAACACACGTATGTTTGTAGCTAATACTCGCATCATGATAAACGCCTTAACTGAATATAGGAGTAAAACAGATTTCTAGTTCAATATTATGTTCTTGTTTCATTTTTCTATTTTCATCTGTTCGTGACAGTCTTTAAAAGCTATTGCACGTGGGGAAAGTTGTCATGTGTGACCTTTGTGCCGTTGATGCTGAGAGCCGATAATCGTAACTCACCTCACCACCAGTTGCCGATAAACATTGACTATTGACATATTGATCCCGTCATCCACCCCCCCCCGCCACACACGTACAGCTCACCTACCAGGACCACGTATCATAGCCCCCCCACACACGTCCAGCCCACCTACCAGCACCACGTATCATAGCCCCGCCACACACGTCCAGCCCACCTACCAGCACCACGTATCATAGCCCCCACACACGTCCAGCCCACCTACCAGCACCACGTATCATAGCCCCCAACACACGTCCAGCCCACCTACCAGCACCACGTATCATAGCCCCCAACACACGTCCAGCCCACCTACCAGCACCACGTATCATAGCGCCCCCACACACGTCCAGCCCACCTACCAGCACCACGTATCATAGCCCCCAACACACGTCCAGCCCACCTACCAGCACCACGTATCATAGCCCCCAACACACGTCCAGCCCACCTACCAGCACCACGTATCATAGCCCCCCCCACACACGTCCAGCCCACCTACCAGCACCACGTATCATAGCCCCGCCACAAACGTCCAGCCCACATACCAGCACCACGTATCATAGCCCCCACACACGTCCAACCCACCTACCAGCACCACGTATCATAGCCCCCAACACGCGTCCAGCCCACCTACCAGCACCACGTATCATAGCCCCCAACACACGTCCAGCCCACCTATCAGCACCACGTATCATAGCGCCCCCACACACGTCCAGCCCACCTACCACCACCACGTATCATAGCCCCCAACACACGTCCAGCCCACCTACCAGCACCATGTATCATAGCCCCCCACACACGTCCAGCCCACCTACCAGCACCACGTATCATAGCCCCCCACACACGTCCAGCCCACCTACCAGCACCACGTGTCATAGCCCCCCACACACGTCCAGTCCACCTACCAGCACCACGTATCATAGCCCCCCCACAAACTTCCAGCCCACCTACCAGCACCACGTATCATAGCCCCCCCCACACACGTCCAGTCCACCTACCAGCACCATGTATCATAGCCTCCCACACACGTACAGCCCACCTACCAGCACCACGTGTCATAGCCCCCCCACACACGTCCAGTCCACCTACTAGCACCACGTATCATAGCCCCCCACACACGTCCAGTCCACCTACCAGCACCACGTATCATAGCCCCCACACACGTCCAGTCCACCTACCAGCACCACGTATCATAGCCCCCCACACACGTCCAGCCCACCTACCAGCACCATGTATCATAGCCCCCCACACACGTCCAGTCCACCTACCAGCACCACGTATCATAGCCCCCCACACACGTCCAGCCCATCTACCAGCACCACGTATCATAGCCCCCCCACACGTCCAGTCCACCTACCAGCACCACGTCTCATAGCCCCCCACACACGTCCAGTCCATCTACCAGCACCACGCATCATAGCCCCCCACACACGTCCAGTCCACCTACCAGCACCACGTATCATAGCCCCCCACACACGTCCAGCCCACCTACCAGCACCACGTGTCATAGCCCCCCACACACGTCCAGTCCACCTACCAGCACCACGTATCATAGCCCCCCACACACGTCCAGCCCACCTACCAGCACCAGGCATCATAGCCCCCAACACACGTCCAGCCCACCTACCAGCACCACGTATCATAGCCCCCCACACACGTCCAGCCCACCAACCAGCACCACGTATCATAGCCCCCCCCACACGTCCAGTCCACCTACCAGCACCACGTATCATAGCCCCCCACACACGACCAGTCCACCTACTAGCACCACGTATCATAGCCCCCCACACACGTCCAGTCCACCTACCACCACCACGTATCATAGCCCCCCCACACACGTCCAGCCCACCTACCAGCACCATGTATCATAGCCCCCCACACACGTCCAGCCCACCTACCAGCACCACGTATCATAGCACCCCACACACGTCCAGCCCACCTACCAGCACCACGTGTCATAGCCCCCAGACACGTCCAGTCCACCTACCAGCACCACGTATCATAGCCCCCCCCCACACACGTCCAGCCCACCTACCAGCACCACGTATCATAGCCCCCAACACACGTCCAGCCCACCTACCAGCACCACGTATCATAGCCCCCCACACACGTCCAGCCCACCTACCAGCACCACGTATCATAGCCCCCCACACGTCCAGTCCACCTACCAGCACCACGTCTCATAGCCCCCCACACACGTCCAGTCCACCTACCAGCACCACGTATTATAGCCCCCCACACACGGCCAGTCCACTTACCAGCACCATGTATCATAGCCCCCACACACGTCCAGTCCACCTACCAGCACCACGTATCATAGCCTCCCACACACGTCCAGCCCACCTACCAGCACCACGTATCATAGCCCCCCCCCACACACGTCCAGTCCACCTACCAGCACCACGTATAATAGCCCCCCACACACGTCCAGTCCACCTACCAGCACCACGCATCATAGCCCCCACACACGTCCAGTCCACCTACCAGCACCACGTATCATAGCCCCCCCACACACGTCCAACCCACCTACCAGCACCATGTATCATAGCCCCCCACACACGTCCAGTCCACCTACCAGCACCACGTATCATAGCCCCCCACACACGTCCAACCCACCTACCAGCACCATGTATCATAGCACCCCACACACGTCCAGTCCACCTACCAGCACCACGTATCATAGCCCCCCACACACGTCCAGTCCACCTACCAGCACCACGTATCATAGCCCCCCACACACGTCCAACCCACCTACCAGCACCACGTATCATAGCCCCGCCACACACGTCCAGCCCACCTACCAGCACCACGTATCATAGCCCCCCACACGTCCAGCCCACCTACCAGCACCACGTGTCATAGCCCCCCCCACACACGTCCAGCCCACCTACCAGCACCTCGTATCATAGCCCCCCCACACACGTCCAGCCCACCTACCAGCACCAAGTATCATAGCCCCCCCACACACGTCCAGCCCACCTACCAGCACCACGTATCATAGCCCCCCCACACACGTCCAGCCTACTTACCAGCACCACGTGTCATAGCCCCCCCCACACACGTCCAGTCCACCTACCAGCACCACGTATCATAGCCCCCCCACACACGTCCAGCCCACCTACCAGCACCACGTGTCATAGCCCCCCACACACGTCCAGCCCACCTACCAGCAACACGTGTCATAGCCCCCCCCCCCCACACACGTCTAGCTCACCTACCAGCACTACGTGTCAAAGCCCCCCCCACACGTCCAGCCCACCTACCAGCACCACGTGTCATAGCCCCCCCACACACGTCCAGCCCACCTACCAGCACCACGTATTATAGCCCCCCCACACACGTCCAGCTCACCTACCAGCACCACGTGTCATAGCCCCCCCCACACACGTCCAGCCCACCTACCAGCACCACGTATTATAGCCTCCCACACACGTCCAGCCCACCTACCAGCACCACGTGTCATAGCCCCCCCCCACACACGTCCAGCTCACCTACCAGCACCACGTGTCATAGCCCCCCCCCCACACGTCCAGCCCACCTACCAGCACCACGTGTCATAGCCCCCCCACACACGTCCAGCTCACCTACCAGCACCACGTATTATAGCCCCCCCACACCCGTCCAGCTCACCTACCAGCACCACGTGTTATAGCCCCCCCCCACACACGTCCAGCCCACCTACCAGCACCACGTATCATAGCCCCACCCCACACACGTCCAGCCCACCTACCAGCACCACGTATTATAGCCCCCCCACACACGTCAAGCCCACCTACCAGGACCACGTATCATAGCCCCCCACACACGTCCAGCCCACCTACCAGCACCACGTATCATCGCCTCCCCACACGTCCAGCCCACCTACCAACACCACGTATCATAGCCCCCCCACACACGTCAAGCCCACCTACCAGCACCACGTATCATAGCCCCCCACACACGTCCAGCCCACCTACCAGCACCACGTATCATAGCCCCCCCCCCCGCACACGTGAAGCCCACCTACCAGGACCACGTATCATAGCCCCCTCCCCCAACACACGTCAAGCCCACCTACCAGCACCACGTATCATAGCCCCCCCACACCCGTCCAGCCCACCTACCAGCACCACGTATCATAGCCCCCCACACGTCCAGCCCACCTACCAGCACCACGAATCATAGCCCCCCACACGTCCAGCCCACCTACCAGCACCACGTATCATAGCCCCCACCCGTCCAGCCCACCTACCAGCACCACGTATCATAGTCCCCCCACACGTCTAGCCCACCTACCAGCACCACGTATCATAGCCCCCCACACGTCCAGCCCACCTTCCAGCACCACGTATCATAGCCCCCACCCGTCCAGCCCACCTACCAGCACCACGTATCATAGTCCCCCCACACGTCTAGCCCACCTACCAGCACCACGTATCATAGCCCCCTACACGTCCAGCCCACCTACCAGCACCACGTATCATAGCCCCCACCCGTCCAGCCCACCTACCAGCACCACGTATCATAGTCCCCCCACACGTCTAGCCCACCTACCAGCACCACGTATCCTAGCCCCCCACACGTCCAGCCCACCTACCAGCACCCTGTGTCATAGCCCCCCCACACGTCCAGCCCACCTACCAGCACCACGTATCATAGCTCCCCCCACACACCTAGCACCTCCATCACCGTAGACCTTACTAACAATGTTATTAATGAGGAACACTTAGAACATAAACAAGACTCGGTGTTGAATTTTAATACTGTTATATAACAAATTAGGTGAGGTGCCCCTGGCTGACCGATAGTGGGGCAGCATGTTGATGTTGGGCACCCATACCCGGGGCCCATCTCTCTCCCTTACCCTTATTACATGGGTGTATCGCCAAGATGCTGCAGGTGACCACAACGCCCCGGTACCCCTGCACCAGACTCTGGAGGGGGGGGGGGGGGGGCTTTCCTGGACTCCTCACCGACCGGCCTTGTCAACTTCATGGTAATATGAACGGGTTTAACTAAGGAGCCTTAGCGAGTGAGAACTTCATGGTAGACATACGAACAACCATAAATAAGACTGTTGCTGCTGCCTTCCTAACACCATCACCCTCCGCCACTACCTCCCTCGTCTGACTCTCTCAGCTGATGGACGACTTTTGTCAGTCAACGTCCACTGAAATGTTCTGTTGTCAAAACAGTACAAAATATTTAACGATCTTTTATCGAAGAGAGAGAAGGAGTCTGAGGTGCCCTTCACTTTAATGAGGTGTCTTATTACCTTTATAGGTGTTGTACTTATAGCTGAGTCAGCCGACGCCAGGCAACCCCCTGCAGGAGAATACCAAGCAGGGGGCGCTGATAATGACACCTGTTTAAGGTTCCCTCCACACCACCACCTTGTTGACGTGTTACTTATTTATGTATATATATATATATCTTGATAAAATCACACGGGAGAATGGAAACAACGGAGTACCTTAGCTTTCGTCTTTATTCAAGACATCTTCAGAGGCAACAGAGGCAACTATGTTCTTGTGGCATGGTGGGTAACGTTCCCTGATCCCACGCAGTAGGTCGAGGGTTCGAGTCCTGGCTGGTGAGGTCGTTGATTATATGTTCAAAGTCTGCATGTTATATGAACTAAAAATGAATCATATATGATTCATATATATATATATATATATATATATATATATATATATATATATATATATATATATTATTCCACATTTATATTAAAACCCGTAGATTTATCGATAAACAACAAAGATTTTAAACACTGATGAAGAACACATCAACCAACATTAATCTTGAGGAAGTCTTACAAGGACCAGTTACATTTTGCTGGAGGAACACATAGTTAACTTTAACTGGACTGGCCTTAAAAAGGTTGTATATGTGTTTGGCCCTCAAGAGTATATGTCAACATTCTATTAACAAAAAAACGTTTGGGTTAAGTTAGATTAGGTCAGGTCAGGTCAGGTCAGGTCATATTCTAGTTTTATAACCCTCACCGACTGTGAACAAATTAGAATACTGTCTACCTGTTGGTGTTGCCTCACTCCTCCATAACCTCACACCTTAATGGATGGTCGACTTCATCAAAGGTTACTTGAGACACAGACAACCTGAGCTGAAGTGATACAAAGTCGCGAAACTCTTGTTGGTCTTGTAGAAGCGTAGGTGTTGGTGCCCGCCCACACAACTGAGTCCGCTAGATTAACGTGTCCCTTAATAGAGTCTTAACCTAACCTAACCCAACGTGAATAGCATCTAATTTAACCTAACCTCACCCTACATAATATAACCTAACCTAACCAATAAAATACATATCGTCCAGGTGCCGCGCGAAGCCCTTACTCCGAGGATATGAGTTGTGAGAGAGGGGCTCAATGATTGGTCACTCAGTTTGTTTAGTTTCATCTGTCTTGTTTGGTTGTCAAGGTGATATCTCAGGAACCTTTATTTTATGTGATGCTGAAATGTTGATACATTATTGGCTCACATTGGCAAAATTTATGTATATTTTTTTTCACTTTTACGACTCAAATATTTTTTTGTGGTATGGCAGGGGGGTCTCACACACACGTCAGCAACAGTACAGTTAGGGCCGGATTCAGGAGTGGGCAAAGTGGGCAGCTGCCCAGGGGCCTCCACATGTTACAATATTTTATTTATTTGTTTATTCATTTGGATTATTTTTATTTTCATTCTTTAGAATTCATGTTTATCTATTCCATCACGTAAAACTATGTTCAGCAAGAATCGTGATAGAAATTAGGCTAGCTACTCCTTGAAATTCATGAATACCTGGTTTTCCTATGAACGGTATATTTTAAATGAATGCTATTGTTTGTGTTGCTAATAATATATTTAGAATTCCACAAACATATATTGATTAAAAATGAACTACATGGAATAACGAAATTGAGATTAAAAAAACAAATGAAATAACTGCATATGGCTTCAAAATTCTCCAAAGAATTGTTCAAATTTCAAAATTTTCCGGGGGGGCTTACAGCGCCCCCCGCAATTCCCAGTTGTTTAAGCTCGCTTCACTCGCCACCCCACCCTCTTGGGTAGTTATAATGAGGGGGGCCTCCGCAAAGAGGCAGCCCATGGGCCTCCACAGGTCTAAATCCGGCACTGAGTACAGTATATGCCAGCAGGAAGACATTAACGCAGACGACCTTTATTAACGTGTTCCGGATGAGACACAGGTGGCGGTGGTGTGTAGAGAAGGTGGTTACGGAGGGGTCAAGGTGTCTCTGGTTGCCCCCTGCTCCCCTAAATGCTGGTCCAGGTCAAGGCCATACAGTCAAGCAATTTATGTCTACCAATAGGCAGGTTGTCTTGGTTGTCTGAAATGATGGCAGAAAAAAGTGACCTGGCGGGTGAAGAATGAACAGCTAGACGTACCTCGAATAGTTAAAAAACTTAAGAATCCTCCAATTGTTGCGAGGTTAGTGTGTGTGTGTGTGTGTGTCAGTGAGGTAACGCTTTAGTTCTTCCTTTCACGCTCCTAAATGTAGACTATACCCACAACCCCCTCAAAATAATAATAATAATAATAATAATAATAATAATAATAATAATAATAATAATAATAAGATAAAAACAATCAGCAGAAATGTAAGTTAGAAAAATATCAGGAGTAATATTGTTTGTTGGTCCGCGTTACCAGTTTACTACTCTGTGGCCTCAACCACTTTTTCCCGCTCTACTGCCCATGTTGGTCGCTTGCACTCCCGGGGATAAACAGCCACTTTCATTAGCATAATTATTCATCATTTAGTCTGAAGAAATTAGGGGGAATTAGATGTTTATATCCACATATTCAACTAATAGACAATATGACAAGTGAATAACCTTATTGACAGTTGTTCCTTCCTGACGGATGTATCGCAGCATTAACTTCCTCAGGGTGAACAGGAATATTTCACGACCTCCCGGAGACGGATTTATCTTTGATATACAACGGGACCTTGACTTAGGGCGCAACCCTCTCATTCTCCACCACAACGAGTCAATAACTCAAGTATTTCCAGGGAGACTTATCTGCGTTATACAGTATCAGGTCCGTGACAGTTTCACTTTTAAATAAGGTTATTGTAGTGACAGAACAAATGACTCTGCTTAACATTTATCTGTCATGGAATAAAATGGTCACCGTGTGATAGCATGTATAGTTACTCGGTGTTTCCTTAACCCTTTAGCGGGCAGGAGTTCCCTTTAACCAGAATATAATACTAAGAAATACTTTGCCTTCTAAAGCAGTGTTTTTCAAACTTTTTTTACTGTGACCCACAGCCAGAACAACAATTTGAATTGCGACCCATTAAACCTAAGTGTAATAATATGAAATCAAAGACAAACACTGCTCTCCTTGCAGTCGCTTCCTAGACTGTGGAGTGTACATTACAATAACCAAGCCTAAATTATGGTGCATTTATTTTTATTTTCGCGACCCATTTTATTTTTTTTCTTATATATTTTCGCGACCCATTTTTATTTTGCGACCCAATTTATTTATTTCGCGACCCACTGAAGGGTCGGGACCCATAGTTTGAAAACCCCCGTTCTAAAGGGTTAAAAGCCCCGCACATGAGGTGAGATTTACGGTGTGGTGTTTGGCAAGAAAAAGTGATGCGGTGATGCAAATGACCTTACTTACTGAAACACCTAAAACAAAACAAAAATTAGTTATTTTCAGAAATTTCCCTTGTTCTCCCCCCAAAAATTATCAATAAATATAGTTTTCATACAGAGGCCAATCACCCTCGGCTTAAAAGTTCCATTTTCTTATTACGCTTTAAAGCAGAGCATTAAGGTTTGGTAGTCTATAGGAGGATTGTAAATAAGAACGTAATTTCTTGTACAGTACGTACACAAACAGGTATAATAAATACCACATTAAAATTTGATTGGCTTCTTCACTAACCAATATAATCACAATTAAATAAAATTATGTACTCTCATGTATAAAATTTATAAACCTTTCAATATTGTCTAAGTAATGCTTCAGAGTTTTTGCCGTAAAACTGCGCATTAAAAAAAATGGTTCGTATATAAACATGTGGTCCAAAAGACAATATTTTCCCCCCAAGTTATTTTCCACTGTTCCGTGACTCTGCTTTATATCAAAGTACCGCTGAACTTGTATCTTACTTTAGCTACAACGAGCTACTGAGGGATTAATGTTTATTCAAGTTTATCAGTTAGCAGTGGTCCGTTCCTGCTAAGTTCATACATAGTTCACTGATGGCTTGTTTTCATTCTAGGAGTCATTTTGAACACTCTTTGTCAGTGCCGTGGAGAATATATTTCACATTTTCGTTAACTTCAAGATAAGAAACACCTTTTCTTTTCAACAATATGATCGGAGAAATTAGGTTTTCCTCGTAAGTTATCTTAAGTATTGTGTAAACTCAAATAATACCGGTAATAAACTACTAACATATTAATATCTGTTTATTTACTGTATGTTCAAGCTCTAAATCATGCGCTCCATGTTTCGTTTTTGTCAGTCAAGAAGTCGTAAAAAATCGCCATTATTTACGAGTTGGTTACAGATGACGGTGTGTTGTGACTTGACGGAGTGAAATAACTAAATTAATTCACATTCAGTGTATAAAGTGTAAAATTAGAAGATTTTTTGTTATCCAGCCCGAGGAGATTAATATTAATTAAAGACCAATAGAACTGTCTGCAATATCTTAGTGTTTTCACAAGCTCGGGTTTGTGGTAACGTATTGGCTGCCCTTAACACCTGAAGAGAGCCGCCATGCCCCTTGGAAGGAAAAGTTAGTCTTCAAAGGAGTTTGTATAAAAGGTGTTCTTACAATGTATGATAGATGTTTTACAGTGGATGGAAGGTATTTTACAATGTAAATTTCACTCATTTTCTGGAGGTACCGAGACCAGAATAATATAATTGTAGCTTAATTTCATTCCAAAGTTATGTAAGGTAGTACGTTTCACATTATATTTATTTCCAAACGAAATTATATGTAGCAGACTATCCCGAAGCCTTGGCTGCCCTTTTGTAGCTTTTGTAAACACTGATGAATGCCATGTTCAAACGGTACTTTATTTTCTTTAACATTTGACTATAATTATTACTTATATCCGTTATTTTTTATATGTTTAATATTTAAAAGTATCACGAATAGTACTGTAAAATTGTATACAGTAAATTAATGTATATAATGATAACAGGTAGGTAATTACTGTGTATCAGTAAGGTGAAGCAACTCAAAGTGACTGATGGTTAGTTTTAGTTCATTTCTATACTAAAGTTGTGCAATTCATCACTGTTTGAATGTTGAAATTTTAGTGTCAATATTTATGTGAGGAAAGATTATTGTTTTTATTCATTTGCAAAAATAAATTAATTAGGATCATTTTACAGCAGAGGACGGTACTGTATGTTAATTTTAATATTTATTAATTTTTTTAACTTCTCTTCTGCTATAATTTAAAACATCTAAACACTATTGTTATATCAAGGTGCCAATCTGTCCTAATTGAAGTATATATCAAATTGAATTATTTATGTTAAGTCCATTTTATCATCATATTGCAAATTAAACTTAATTGCACTTACACTGATGAAGTGAATTTTGTGTTGAAATATTCAGATGTGAAAATAATCCCAAGTCAAGCAGAAATGGCAGACCAGACTTAGTGTTAATAGTTATTCATATGCATAACATGTGATGCATCAAGTCATCCAAAGATAGGTTAAGTTTATGGTCTATTTAACACTTAAGTCATCTGAGGAATATAATCAGGAAAATTAAAGGGGAAATATAGATTAAACTAATTAAACATATAAGACAATAAGCCAGGTAAAGGTTGTTGAGTTAGAAGTCATTCAGTATTAACCAAAAGCCACTTGATGCTAGTGCAGTACAGGTACACGTACTGTACAGTGTTTTGGATGTCCTGAAGCTTAAGAACCTCCACGTATTTTACCTGATAATTTAACACGCTAATGCTAACCTAACCAAACCAAACCTAACATAACCAAACCTAACCTAACATAACCAAACCAAACCTAACATAACCAAACCTAACCTAACATGACCAAACCTAACCTAACCAAACCTAACCTTGCCTAACCAAACCTAACCTAACCGAACCTAACCTTGCCTAACCTTACCTAACCTTAACTTACCCTCATTTTAGCATTAGGGTGTTGAATCATCTGGTGAAATAAGCTGAGGTTCCTCATCTTCATGAACGGATGAGGAACAACTGGTGTTAGTAATAGTACAGCTTAGATACTCAAGATGTATTACATTTGTTTCACCTTTAATTACTTGAGTTAGTTGCCAGTATAATAATGACACTGGATGAAGGTAAGATTTTCCATATACTGTAATTATTATTTTATGAAGACTTAAGCTTATCCTCAGCGAATACAACATATAAGTTAAAACTGATTAAATTAACAACTTATAGCACCAATCGAAAACATTCACTAAGCTTTTGAAATTTTCTTGCAACATTCTACCATGAACCACAATGCAGTGTAATTAAACCCAACTCGAGAGTGGTGCTAAATACACACACAGTAGATCAGTATTCACAGCACCAGGAGCCACTGCACCCACACCCATACCAATAGAACTTGGATTACTGGTGTTCACAGTTTCAACAGGTGGGGGGGTACTGGTGAGATACCTTCCTTGCCGTAGTGGTTAGGTTAGGTTTCTACACCCAACACTACATAAACTAGCACAAGGGTAGATTTATTTACACCTTTCGGTCTACCCGTTGGTCATTAGCTTGTTGGAATTGTTACCCGAAGGATTACGAAACACAAATAACTGGGATTTTGTAGATATGCTGAATCTAAAGGAAAAGTCGCTCGCTGATATACTGTAGACTTGAACCGATACCTGAATAGTCTTTGGGCGGTGAAAGAACTCTTAGATAATTAGCCATATGATCGTTTAGATAAATTTATATTGTAATAATTTATATGTTAGGCGTGATTAATATTTGTAGTGTGTTTCTTGTCAGATTTCAAAGTTGAGTTAGAGCCTAGATTACACGTTACGCTTACACCAGAAATGATTGAGTCAAACCTGTGTTCCTGTGCTCTATCTAACAACTAAGGTCTTTAAGCGTTTAGTCCAAGTGAGGACATACAGTAATAATGAACAATTAAACATTAAAATAACAGATGTGATGATAGGAAGCAGCCGTGGTGGAGCACGACAACCAAGTCTTAACACCAAGCCAAATTTGGTATCGTACAAATAAGACGCAAGACTAACAACTGAAACATTACAACAGATTTAATGATATCGTTTTTATTGCTCTGGACTAGATGTGACGACACATTAACTATATTCGGGCTATTAATTTAAGTCGACTTAAGTAAGAAGCTTTTGGAGCTAATTCATGTTTCTTAGTTTTATTGTAGATACGAGAAAACAGGTTGAGAGATCCTAGGTTGTGGGGGTACAGTGTGAAGACGTGGGCAGACCAATTAATGTCTTGAGCAGAGTGTTGAGACATATCTTACTTTAGAAAACCCGAGAAGGTATTTAGAGAAATTAGAGTTAGAACGATTTATTTTTCCCGATGGAATTTTGTCGTTGGCCTTACGTGGGTGTCGGGAATGAGTGGTTAGTGATGAAGGTTCTCCACATTTAACATGACCCGGGCGTGTGGAGCCAACCTTCCTCATACAGCACACGTTCTGCATTACATAGCCTTGGTGGTCAACCCTGGCCAGTGTTGCAACTCCTCTAATTATAATAAACCTCACTTTAATGACATTAGAATTTGGACGGCGTTTCTACGACTCACAACAACTGTATAAATAATATCACTGCCATAGTTTTCAGGTAACGATGAAGTTTTCATTGCACGATCACAACTCCATTCCATTGCAGTTTTTTATCACATATCTAATCATGTACAGTGTCTACAAGTGCGTGGTTGTTTCTACAATAATAGAAAAGGTGTAAGTGGGTTTTATAGTGTAAGGCGGATGCAACGGTGTAGGCTAAGGCATTTTTCGGTACACAAGGAGGCAGCGTGGTACACCTAAGCATGGCTACAGGTGGCTAAAAAATAAGTTAAAGACTAATTACTGAATCTTGTATGTTTTACGACCGCCAGTCTGACTTAAAACCGCACTGTTTAAGACGATGCTGTACATGACCAGTTTCACAAATGATCCCACAAAATGTCATGTGACTTTGGTGATTATTAATTACGTTGAGTCTTACATGAGAGGCGAGAGTTAGATGTTTGTTAAGAAATTGATACATGGAAGAGTATAATTTGAGTCTCAGTGCGAATAGAATTTACTTGACGATTTAGGGAACAAGGGAGACGGTGTGACATGTGGGTCGACGATGAGTTAAGTGAGTATGAAGTATCTTAAATATTAGTTCCATGAAAGTAGAATGTGTGATAAAGCAACTAGTGTGATGATAGTATGGCAAGGGGCTTATGGAGTGAACGGACTGCTGACGGGTGACGGAAGCAACGATAGGGTAGGTAGACGTGGGTACGGTAGACCTTGTCGTGAGGAGGGGAACACCATATTGGATCACATCTACCAGCGGTGAGAGAGAAACTAGAACGAATGATGGTAGGATCTATGATGGTGCTCTTGTTCTCAGTCTTCAGGAGAAACATGGTCTTGGAGAGTGTAAACAATGGGTGTAATAAATGTTGGTGAATTATATAAACACCTTGGCTCTGTTTATAGTTGTTAGTTATCACAGTTGGTTGTGATATGAGCGACGTTACTAATCCAGTTCGTTTCTTTACATTTATCACTGTTTATCTTGCTGGACTCCTGGTCGTTTTAATGGACGCGGTCAGGTTCACACTTCTTTTATTTCTGCTAGTACTGCCCACGTGAGACAACGACCAGTCACACTAAACGAGTTAAACCTTGTCGTTGAGGTAAATTACTATTAATGAATTTTTTATTATGATGTTCGGTAACTGTCTCATTAAAACAAGTTCTACCAATACTGACTAAAATGCCTTACTGGTTTTTTTTATATTAAGTCCTCGGTGACCACGTCTAGAGAGTCGCTATTATTAGACTAGTAACTTCCTCAAACAACGAGTTACACCAGTTTATCATTAACGACCCTTGTGTGTGAAAGAAAATATAGCGGTGCAAAGTTATGTCTTAATAAAGTCTTATGTAACCCTGGATGAGTAGAGGCAATAGTTAGCATTGGGTGATATTGTACTCGGTGTGGTGGGTGGTCCTCGAGACAGTGGTGGTGGGTGGTCCTCGAGACAGTGGTGGTGGTGGGTGGTCCTCGAGACAGTGGTGGTGGGTGGTCCTCGAGACAGTGGTGGTGGGTGGTCCTCGAGACAGTGGTGGTGGGTGATCCTCGAGACAGTGGTGGTGGGTGATCCTCGAGACAGTGGTGGTGGGTGGTCCTCGAGACAGTGGTGGTGGGTGGTCCTCGAGACAGTGGTGGTGTGTGGTCCTCGAGACAGTGGTGGTGGGTGGTCCTCGAGACAGTGGTGGTGGGTGTTCCTCGAGACAGTGGTGGTGGGTGTTCCTCGAGACAGTGGTGGTGGGTGTTCCTCGAGACAGTGGTGGTGGGTGTTCCTCGAGACAGTGGTGGTGGGTGGTCCTCGAGACAGTGGTGGTGGGTGGTCCTCGAGACAGTGGTGGTGGGTGTTCCTCGAGACAGTGGTGGTGGGTGGTCCTCGAGACAGTGGTGGTGTGTGGTCCTCGAGACAGTGGTGGTGGGTGTTCCTCGAGACAGTGGTAGTTATATACAAGCAAAGGTCATCGTAATTAAGTGATTATATACAAGTAATTCCTGTGCAGTGTTTAATTCTCAGGTGAGTCGTGATCCCTGCCACCTGCCAATTAGGGGAGAACAGTTATGATTTTGTTCATTGATTTAGTTTCCCGTAGTATTATCACCTGTAGCTACCTTGAGTTCCTCCTGCACCACCACCCATTACCACCACTATCAACCACCACGAACCAACACTACCCACCACTATCAACCACCACGAACCAACATTACCCACCACTATCAAC
The DNA here is from genome assembly GCA_958450375.1 of Homarus gammarus. Taxonomy (NCBI): domain Eukaryota; kingdom Metazoa; phylum Arthropoda; class Malacostraca; order Decapoda; family Nephropidae; genus Homarus; species Homarus gammarus. Next base: position 257,014 of record CAUDMG010003799.1, read on the forward strand.
CACCACGAACCAACATTACCCACCACTATCAACCACCACGAACCAACACTACCTACCACTATCAACCACCACGAACCAACATTACCCACCACTATCAACCACCACGAACCAACATTACCCACCACTATCAACCACCACGAACCAACATTACCCACCACTATCATCCACCACGAACCAACACTACCTACCACTATCAACCACCACGAACCAACATTACCCACCACTATCATCCACCACGAACCAACATTACCCACCACTATCATCCACCACGAACCAACACTACCTACCACTATCAACCACCACGAACCAACACTACCCACCACTATCAACCACCACGAACCAACATTACCCACCACTATCAACCACCACGAACCAACTCTACCTACCACTATCAACAACCACCGTCAACCACCAACTATTACCACCAACCTCCATGATCTGCTCTGGCTAAAAGACTTTCACTACCCCCCCTCCCCTACCCCCTCCCCCCTCCCTCCCAAACATCTCTTTTTCTCTGGTACATCTGTCACCCCCACCTCCCCCCCCTCCCTCCCCCCCGTCAAGGGCACGTGGAGAATAAATTATTATGGGGCATCACCTGGCGGCCATAAAATCCTGTTGCTGTTGGGTTTATTTTTATTGCCCCGAGAAAATAAAAATAATATCATTTACGGGAAAAAATTTGCATACGAGACTTCAATTTATTTTCTGATTGGTTTTAGAGGATAATGATTGACTGTGAAATGATAAGTGTTGGAATTATTGTCTTGTTGGTGAATTAGAATAAACATTTTATTCACCAGTTTAATAAGAAGGTTAGACAAATATCAAAGTTTTTTCCTTCATTGTACTCAAGTATGATAATTCAAATGATTCTAGATGTTTTAAGTTTATCAGTTGGGAATTTTTATTGTAGGAAGGACAGAAGTCATAGTACGTATTTTAAGTACAGTACGTGGCTGGGTAAACAAATAATATACCCCGGCCTCCCGTAGTGTTTTGTGGAAGTGTATTTTTACCTGAGAAACAAATTAACGTTTTTAACTTGATCTAATACTACACTTTGTCTTCTTATACTATTTTGAGATTAATGATGGTTTTAATCTCTGTCTTTAAGCTCGAAAAGTCATATGACCCAACTTGGATATAATTGACCTCCCTGGCGACAAGATATGTACTGTACTCAAGGCTCTCACTATCTAGCATTATGGTAGGGCTTAACTACAATGGTTAATGGGTTATCTTGACTCCCATCCACTTAGAACTGTAAACAAGAACCTATCCACCTTAGTAGACAACATCCCACACACTTGGCATGGGACACATTAGCTCCCTATTGTGGCGTTACGAGGACACCTGGCGCCCATCCCTGGTTCAACCTTTTCGGCCAAAGAGCAGCTGTACTCACACTAGTCCTCTCCTTCAGACCACGTCACCCAGACCAGGAAACTTATTGTACATGAATTATCTCAGGGTGTCACGCCGACTGTCTGTAGGACAAACTTATATAATTACTGAGGTCTAAAGTATAGTTATAATACATCTATAAATTGGTAGGAGACATACTAACCTATCCTAAACTAACGTAACCAAACTTAACCTAACCTAACCTGACCTGACCTGACCTAAACTGACCTAATTAAGGTAGAGTTGGGTTTGGTTATAGTAGTAAACGACATAAAAACTTGATGAACTTTTACCGTAAATGAAAAACAAATCCATTAAGTTATAACATTAAGAAGAAAATATAATCCCTAGTACACACACACACACACACACATTTCTCTTTAAAAATTACAAAGTTTATATTAAATTAACAACCACGTTATTTAACAAAAATCACAATATATTCATTTCATTCTTATTTTCTCATTCTAGAAGGTGAGTGTTTTTCCCGCCACCGCCCTCACCCCCCCCCCCAGAGAGTGAGGGGGGGGGGGGGGGGATATAGGCCGCCCTGCTGCTCCGCCGCCGTCATGAGTGAGTGAGTCCACAGTAACTTCTCGTCAGCCACAGGTGGGGGACCTTTGACTCCCCCGATTAATAATCATTAACAATATACATGACTGTGTTGATGGTAATATACTGTGGAGGCTGTACAGTGATACAGGAGGTTTACTAAAACAATTTGGGGCTTTTGTTATGTAAAGGGTTTTATTTATTTTTAGATGAATTGAATTAGTTCATTGAGGCAGAATAATAACTGTACAAAGTGAACCATAACAACGATACTAACTTGACTGAGTCTGTAGCTCTTGATAAGTGATCGCGGGCCCTTCGTGCCCGGGGAAAGTTTGAACGCTCGTGCTTGGCTAGCGCGCAACCGCCGTCCGTGCTGACAGCGTACAGCGACAAAATGGTTAATTAATGGCTTCCAAAAGAAACCATCGACATGGGACCAGGTTTGTTCCACTCTACGAATTTTTTGCGATTTTTCCACCAAATTTGATGAAAAACGATTGTGCCGTTTCGGCTGCCCAGAACACACACACACGGCTATTCCTATAGTATATTAAGAAGATAGGTAGTGTGTGTGTGTCTCCAAGAAGAGAGAGTGACCTTGAACCTCCGTGTGTGGCCTGACGTGGGCCTCCTCGACGAGTTCGAACACTATTGTATTCCCTCCATATTCAGGATGAGTCATGACCCCCGTTACTTTCCCTAGCCGGGTCCTTCTCCCTCCCTCTTTCCACTTCCCTCCCTCCCTCCCTCCCCTTCTCTCCCTCCCTCCCTCCCCTTCTCTCCCTCCCTCCCTCCCCTTCTCTCCCTCCCTCCCTCCCCTTTCTCCCTCCCTCCCTCCCCTTCTCTCCCTCCCTCCCTCCCCTTCTCTCCCTCCCTCCCTCCTCTTCTATCCCTCCCTCTCTCTCTGTGAAGACGATGACTTGATCAGACAGCAACACTTTCCGATAAAACCAGTCACCTGGGATTCACCCGACGAGGTCTAGGTCAAGAGGACGGGTTCAACTACGACCAATTTTCCCTCTTTAAGGTCATCTGGCGGGGGATTTTGACCTTGACTATCTCTAATTGGTTTAATTAATGTTTTTTGTTTTATTTTATCTTCGACTGTTTTAAGGTTTGATAATTAATCCTGCCCTTTGGTTTAGTTAGTGTTATATATATATATATATATATATATATATATATATATATATATATATATATATATATATATATATATATATATATATATATCTATATCTATACACGTATATATATTAAACCCTTTATGGCTTGATACTTAAACCAGTCATTTGGTTTAGTGTTTTTTATTGCATGTTACAACCGTCCAGGTGAGACACTTAAGCCTGTTCTGTACTTGAGGTATAGAGTTGGGGGCCAATAGAGCCTCACCTGCGATCATAGGGAAAAACTAGACCGGTGACCCCAGCAGAACTTGCTATCCGGGGTGTTCCCTCTACCAAGGTCCTACACGTCAAGGATCTAAACTGGAAGTTGAAGTTGTTGCAAGTTGTGGTCTACACGAGGTCTACAGCTGGGAAGGGTGTGGACTACACAGGTGTGTGTGTGAGTCCAGGGGCATATTGTGATTAACACCTAGGTTCCCCAGGGGTCAGTACTGGGCCCACTCTTATTCATAATCTACATAAACGATCTAGATACTGGGATCAGCAGTGACATATGCAAGTTTGCGGTTGACACCAAAATAGGGCCGCAGATTAATTCAGGGCAGGATGCAAATGCACTACAGGAGGATTTACATAAACTGCAGGAGTGGTCAGAAAAATGGCAAATGAAATTCAACACCAGCAAGTGCAGCGTACTTAATAATGGAAGAACAAATACTGTCAATGTATACAGCCTTAACAACATCAACCTAGAGAAGTCGACTTGTGAAAGAGGCATAGGGGTACTTGTAAGCCCGGACCTACGGCCTAGAAAACAGTACGTTAATGTTCGTAATAAGGCAAACAGAGTATTAGGTTTTATATCTAGAAGTGTAAGTAATAAGAGTGCAGAGGTCTTATTGCAACTATATCTTGCGCTAGTCAGGCCGCACCTCGATTATGCGGTTCAGTTCTGGTGCCCTTATTATAGAATGGATATCAATTCACTGGAGTCGGTGCAGCGAAGAATGACGAAAATGATTCCGGACTTAGAAACCTTCCATATCAGGATAGGTTAAAGAAACTAAACTTGCATTCCCTAGAAAGACGAAGAGTGCGGGGAGATATGATAGAAGTATTTAAGTGGGTGAAAGGAATTAACAAAGGAGATATAGATAAAGTTCTTATAATATCCGAGCAGGATAGGACTCGTAGCAACGGATTTAAGTTGGATAAGTGTAGGTTTAGGAGGGAGATAGGAAGGAACTGGTTCACAAATAGGGTGGTGGACGAGTGGAACAAGCTTACCAACTTTGTAGTAAGTGCTGGAACGCTGGAAAGTTTTAAAAGGAGGCTAGATAGATTCATGGATGATAGAGAGTGGTAGTAACTCTCGACAGGAGCTGCCATGCACAGGCCAACTGGCCTATTGCAGACTCCTTATTTTCTTATGTTCTTATGTTACACACTTGGAGTTGGTTATGGGCTTCACATGGTAGTTTACGGGCAACACATGGGCTAGGCTATGGGTTACTCATGGGCTAGGCTATGGGTTACATATGGGCTAGGTTATGGGCTACACGTGAGCTAGGTTATGGGCTACACATGGGTTAGGCTATTGGCTACATGTGGGTTTGGTTATGGGCTACACATTGGCAAGGCTCCACGTGGGTGAGACAGCAGGCCAGACACTATTAGGCAAAGGTCTATCTTGGAGACTACAGTATACTGTACAGCTTCTCACCTTCCATAATCACAATCAAACTCAAGTGATTAAAAAAAATAGCGCTGATTGAAATGACATAATGAACAATAGTAGAGAAGGTCATTATTGTAAGGTCAGTCATCATGGGTAGAGAAGGTCATTATTGTAAGGTCAGTCATGGGTAGAGAAGGTCATTATTGTAAGGTCAGTCATCATGGGTAGAGAAGGTCATTATTGTAAGGTCAGTCATCATGGGCAGAGAAGGTCATTATTGTAAGGTCAGTCATCATGGGTAGAGAAGGTCATTATTGTAAGGTCAGTCATCATGGGTAGAGAAGGTCATTATTGTAAGGTCAGTCATCATGGGTAGAGAAGGTCATTATTGTAAGGTCAGTCATCATGGGTAGAGAAGGTCATTATTGTAAGGTCAGTCATCATGGGTAGAGAAGGTCATTATTGTAAGGTCAGTCATCATGGGTAGAGAAGGTCATTATTGTAAGGTCAGTCATCATGGGTAGAGAAGGTCATTATTGTAAGGTCAGTCATCATGGGTAGAGAAGGTCATTATTGTAAGGTCAGTCATCATGGGTAGAGAAGGTCATTATTGTAAGGTCAGTCATCATGGGTAGAGAAGGTCATTATTGTAAGGTCAGTCATCATGGGTAGAGAAGGTCATTATTGTAAGGTCAGTCATCATGGGTAGAGAAGGTCATTATTGTAAGGTCAGTCATCATGGGTAGAGAAGGTCATTATTGTAAGGTCAGTCATCATGGGTAGAGAAGGTTCATTATTGTAAGGTCAGTCATCATGGGTAGAGAAGGTCATTATTGTAAGGTCAGTCATCATGGGTAGAGAAGGTCATTATTGTAAGGTCAGTCATCATGGGTAGAGAAGGTCATTATTGTAAGGTCAGTCATCATGGGTAGAGAAGGTCATTATTGTAAGGTCAGTCATCATGGGTAGAGTAGGTCATTATTGTAAGGTCAGTCATCATGGGTAGAGAAGGTCATTATTGTAAGGTCAGTCATCATGGGTAGAGAAGGTCATTATTGTAAGGTCAGTCATCATGGGTAGAGAAGGTCATTATTGTAAGGTCAGTCATCATGGGTAGAGGTCATTATTGTAAGGTCAGTCATCATGGGTAGAGAAGGTCATTATTGTAAGGTCAGTCATCATGGGTAGAGAAGGTCATTATTGTAAGGTCAGTCATCATGGGTAGAGAAGGTCATTATTTTAAGGTCAGTCATCATGGGTAGAGAAGGTCATTATTGTAAGGTCAGTCATCATGGGTAGAGAAGGTCATTATTGTAAGGTCAGTCATCATGGGTAGAGAAGGTCATTATTGTAAGGTCAGTCATCATGGGTAGAGAAGGTCATTATTTTAAGGTCAGTCATCATGGGTAGAGAAGGTCATTATTGTAAGGTCAGTCATCATGGGTAGAGAAGGTCATTATTGTAAGGTCAGTCATCCTGGGTAGAGAAGGTCATTATTGTAAGGTCACTCATCCTGGGTAGAGAAGGTCATTATTGTAAGGTCAGTCATCCTGGGTAGAGAAGGTCATTATTGTAAGGTCAGTCATCCTGGTTAGGGAAGGTCATTATTGTAAGGTCAGTCATCCTGGGTAGAGAAGGTCATTATTGTAAGGTCAGTCATCATGGGTAGAGAAGGTCATTATTGTAAGGTCAGTCATCATGGGTAGAGGTCATTATTGTAAGGTCAGTCATCATGGGTAGAGAAGGTCATTATTGTAAGGTCAGTCATCATGGGTAGAGAAGGTCATTATTGTAAGGTCAGTCATCATGGGTAGAGAAGGTCATTATTGTAAGGTCAGTCATCATGGGTAGAGAAGGTCATTATTGTAAGGTCAGTCATCATGGGTAGAGAAGGTCATTATTGTAAGGTCAGTCATCATGTGTAGAGAAGGTCATTATTGTAAGGTCAGTCATCATGAGTAGAGAAGGTCATTATTGTAAGGTCAGTCATCATGGGTAGAGAAGGTCATTATTGTAAGGTCAGTCATCATGGGTAGAGGTCATTATTGTAAGGTCAGTCATCATGGGTAGAGAAGGTCATTATTGTAAGGTCAGTCATCATGGGTAGAGAAGGTCATTATTGTAAGGTCAGTCATCATGGGTAGAGAAGGTCATTATTGTAAGGTCAGTCATCATGGGTAGAGAAGGTCATTATTGTAAGGTCAGTCATCCTGGGTAGAGAAGGTCATTATTGTAAGGTCACTCATCCTGGGTAGAGAAGGTCATTATTGTAAGGTCAGTCATCCTGGGTAGAGAAGGTCATTATTGTAAGGTCAGTCATCCTGGTTAGGGAAGGTCATTATTGTAAGGTCAGTCATCCTGGGTAGAGAAGGTCATTATTGTAAGGTCAGTCATCATGGGTAGAGAAGGTCATTATTGTAAGGTCAGTCATCATGGGTAGAGGTCATTATTGTAAGGTCAGTCATCATGGGTAGAGAAGGTCATTATTGTAAGGTCAGTCATCATGGGTAGAGAAGGTCATTATTGTAAGGTCAGTCATCATGGGTAGAGAAGGTCATTATTGTAAGGTCAGTCATCATGGGTAGAGAAGGTCATTATTGTAAGGTCAGTCATCATGGGTAGAGAAGGTCATTATTGTAAGGTCAGTCATCATGTGTAGAGAAGGTCATTATTGTAAGGTCAGTCATCATGAGTAGAGAAGGTCATTATTGTAAGGTCAGTCATCATGGGTAGAGAAGGTCATTATTGTAAGGTCGGTCATCATGGGTAGAGAAGGTCATTATTGTAATGGCGGTCATCATGGGTAGAGAAGGTCATTATTGTAAGGTCAGTCATCATGGGTAGAGAAGGTCATTATTGTAAGGTCAGTCATCATGGGTAGAGAAGGTCATTATTGTAAGGTCAGTCATCATGGGTAGAGAAGGTCATTATTGTAAGGTCAGTCATCATAGGTAGAGAAGGCATTATTGTAAGGTCAGTCATCATGGGTAGAGAAGGTCATTATTGTAAGGTCAGTCATCATGGGTAGAGAAGGTCATTATTGTAAGGTCAGTCATCATGGGTAGAGAAGGTCATTATTGTAAGGTCAGTCATCATGGTGTAACCTATTTTGTTTTGTTTTTAAATAGTTCTACAAAATAATTATATACAGTATCTATATATTAACCCTGTCTCGTGTTGGGTGAATGCTACCAGTTAAGAGATGTGGCCTCTTATTCCATGTATCTATGTCAATACAATATGAAGAAGGTATATTGGATCACGTGAAGATTAGGCACTCCAGCATATTCCACCCGATGATGAAACAAGGTGACGCCACGTGAGGGGGTAGGTTAGGTTAGGTTTGGTTGGGTTGGGTTAAGTTTAGCATCAGGGTGATTATTCTTAAGGTGGCTAATCTTCACGTGATATGATATTTCTTATAAAAATTACCAACCCAAAAATTGACGTATAATCCCTGTGTAAATTAATTTAAGGTAATAAACCCCCAAGTTAACTTTCTTATCAGTTTACCACATTCTTATCACACTGGAGCTGTGAAGAAAGTGTGTTGGGTACATTGGTGTCCCTCTATAGACCGCCACACGAGAGGTCCGGGAGCACAGTGTTGAGAGTAAAAGTTGTGAGAAAAAGTAGCCGGGTGAGGTAACTTTTCCCGCAGTGGTGCTTGATGTACACCGTGGGTTTTGACCCGAGAACGACTTGAGGGAGAGAACCACGGATCTCCTGAGGATTAGCGCCCCTCACCCACTCACACAGAGCTTATTTCACCTGACGATTAAACTAATTATCACTACCTAGAGGGGGGGGGGGGTGGTTAAGTTAGCTTTAGGTTGGTTAGGTTAAGTGAGGTTAGGTTAGGGTAAGTTTGGTGAGTTTGTGTTAAAATAGGTTTAGTTGGGTTGAGTTAGCGTTAGGGTGTTCAATCTTCAGATAAAATAAGGTGGGATGTGTAATGTTGAGGTGAACCCACAATCAACAGCTGTAATCTGGTTTGTGAGAGGCTGGTCATGCTCCCGGTCCGGCGGTCAGTGTCATGAGATATTTAAGAGAGAGAGAGAAAATCCCCCACGTGGACAAAACACTATCAACGAGTCGGTTCGGAGAGGCGCTTAGGGACTCTGTAACCCCTTGAGAACGATGACTTAACCCTTTGAGTACTGTGACTTAACCCTTTGAGTACTGTGACTTAACCCTTTGAGTACGATGACTTAACCCCTTGAGAACGATGACTTAACCCCTTGAGAACGATGACTTAACCCTTTGAGTACTGTGACTTAACCCTTTGAGTACGGTGACTTAACCCTTTGAGTACGATGACTTAACCCCTTGAGAACGATGACTTAACCCTTTGAGTACTGTGACTTAACCCTTTGAGTACGATGACTTAACCCCTTGAGAACGATGACTTAACCCTTTGAGTACTGTGACTTAACCCTTTGAGTACGATGACTTAACCCCTTGAGAACGATGACTTAACCCTTTGAGTACTGTGACTTAACCCTTTGAGTACGATGACTTAACCCCTTGAGAACGATGACTTAACCCTTTGAGTACTGTGACTTAACCCTTTGAGTACGGTGACTTAACCCTTTGAGTACGGTGACTTAACCCTTTGAGTACGGTGACTTAACCCTTTGAGTACGATGACTTAACCCCTTGAGAACGATGACTTAACCCTTTGAGTACTGTGACTTAACCCTTTGAGTACGATGACTTAACCCCTTGAGAACGATGACTTAACCCTTTGAGTACTGTGACTTAACCCTTTGAGTACGATGACTTAACCCCTTGAGTACGGTGACTTAACCCTTTGAATACGATGATTTGAGACACTTTACTCAAGGTGTTAATTCACCGTACTCAAGGGGTTAAGTTACCGTACTCTAGAGGTTGTCACCGTACTCTAGAGGTTGTCACCGTACTCTAGAGGTTGTCACCGTATTCGAAGAGTTTTAAGTCATCGTACTCAAGGGATTAAGTGAAATAAACTAGAGGGGCTATTCAATACGTGACCCCCGAAGGCTGGATGGGGCTGGTGTACAAGACCTGTGTGAGGGCTGGATGGGGCTGGACCAGACTTGGGCAGTTCCTAGTAAAAAACAAGTTATCTCATCAAGTATTGCCCCACCTAGTTCACTCTTTCCTCCTCCTCCCCCCTCCTCCTCCTCCCCCCTCCTCCTCCTCCTCCTCCTCCTCACATTGCCCTTGCTTCAAATGTCTTAAGTCATTCCTAGTTCCTTTTGCTCACTTGTTGGATCTTTAAATATTTGTATGTTTCGTTTTTTTAAGTTACTCTTTGTCAGGACTAAAAGATTACGTTGCTGTTTGTTTTTAATTACAGTCGTGTGATTTTTTTACGTTATTTTGTCTTTGTCATCGTCAATAATTCGAATGTTATCATGTTTCACCTTGACGAGTAATTGGCGAAATGTTTTCTATAATCATACGGTATTTTGCGGTATGTGTGTGTGTAATAATAATAATAATAATAATAATAATAATAATAATAATAATAATTAACGGTTTATTGAAAGAGCTTGGCAGCCAGAAGGCTGAAAATATACAGTTACATATTTGGGGAATGGGTTTCGAATTACAAATAATATACATATAACATAAGTGATATAAATAAGATATATAATAACTAGATGGGGAAAAGCTCAAACTACAGGGCATTTCAACATAGTGACAGTGCAAGAAGTAGTATTTACTGGGAGTGAATACACTGGTTTATTACAAGTTATTGATAATTTTTACAATGGTTGGGACTGGGCTGTTCTTATAGCGATCAGTTCGTGCACGTATGGGCTGGATGCGGTTGTGGTGTCGAATAGCAATTCTCGGGCTAGGGATCTCAGGTGGTAGTAGGAGCCGGTGTCGAGGATGGTGCAGAAGTTTCTTACCAAATTTGCAGATGAGGTCGTGGTGATGGTCAGTGAGAGTCGAAAGGGTCAGTGTGTTGAGCGCTTCTTGATACGTGGAGTAGGAAGGGGAGAGAATAATCTTGCATGCCCTCTTTTGCACTTTTTCTAGGTGTTTACGTTGTGTGGCATTTAGGGAGGAAGACCAGGTAGGGGAGGCATAGGTGAGCTTGGGAAGTATGAATGTTGAGTAAACACTGAGGAGCTCGGGTGCAGGAACTCCGAGGGACTTGAGTCGGCGGAGGAAGTGGAGACGGAAACTGGAGGACTTGACAACTTCACTGACGTGTGGTTTCCAATTTAGTTTGTTGTCTATGGTGACGCCGAGGAGCTTCGTGGAATCTACAACCTGGAGTGTGTTCGGACCTAAAGTAATGGAAGGAGGTGGGACAATGTCGGAGGAGAGGTTGATGTGCATAACCATGGTCTTGGTATGGTTGATAGTGACAGTGTTGTTGGTGGCCCAGTTTTGGAGACTGTTCAATAAATCCTTAAGGGCGGTATAGTCGGGAGCAGAATTGTTGACGCTGATTCCAATTGTGGAGTCGTCGACATATTTCCAGCGAGCGGGGGTTTCTCTTAGGGCATCATTGATGAGCATAAGGAAGCAGAGTGGTCCCATCTTGGTGCCTTGGGGGACGCCACAGGTGAGTGACTGAAAGGTGGAGACAGCCCCTCGGAAGCTTACAGCTTGGCGTCGGTCACTGAGGAAGTCTGTAAGCCATGGTATAAGACTTCTCCGAAGCCCTAGGTCAATAGCTTTGTTGATGATTATATTGTGGTCGACTAGGTCGAATGCTTTAGCGAAATCAATGAAGGCGACAGCTACAGACGTTTTTCGTTTCTCGAGACGGCGGTATATGTAATCGAGAAAGCTGACAAGACAGTGAATGGTGGAGGAAGTTTTCATATTGCCAAATTGCTGAGGGTCTACGACTCCTGCAATATTAGCATAAGCCCAGTCGAACACAAAACTTTCACAGATTAGGCTGGGTATTGGGGTGATTGCAATAGGTCGTAGCTGATTTAAGGATTGTGGGCTGGTTGACTTGGGCACTGGTGATACATAAGAGGTCTTCCAGTCAGCTGGGCATCTGGCTTGACTGAGAGAAGCATCGATGATGGAGCATAGTGGTTTAGCAAACTCCGGGGAGAACTCCTTGAAGAGTTTCATTGGTAAGTCAATGGGGGTGGTAGAGCGTTTTAATTTTAGTTTGTCCAGGCGTTTTGCGACTTCAAATTCTTCTACTAAGTCAGTGGGAAGGGGGTGCTGATAGGTAAGCAGGGAGAGTGGTTGTGTCAAGCCGGGGGAGCGTCTGGCATATAGTAGCGAAATGGTTATTTGTTTGCTCAGCTGCGTCAACACTAGTGAGATGGCTAAGGAAGGGGAGGGGGTGTGTCTTATTGTTTAGTCAACAGAGTTCTTTAAGCTTACCATACCATTGACTGATGTTGGTCTGCTTCAGGTGTTGTAATTTGGTTGGGTAGTGGGACTTCTTTGCAGTGCGTATTTCGCGGATGACTCGGTTGCGAAGGGACCTGTAGCGGATGCGGTCATTGAGATGAAAGGCTCTGTCTCTCTGTTGCATAAGTCTTTTGATCCGAGGTGTGATCCAGGGCAAGTCAGCTGGGTGAAATCTGACGGACTTCTCGGGGAAAAAGTTAGTGGTGAGCTTGCGTGGTGGTGTTGGTATAATTTTTCCATTTGGTTTCCACGTCATCCACGCTAAGTACTTCAGTCCAGGGATGGTGAACTATCCACTGCCCGAAGAGACGCACTGTAGAGTCAGTAATCGGCCTTTAGGTCTTGATGTAAGGTCTCTGTACTTGAGTGGGAGTGGCAGCTGGGGACCAGAGCACTGATAAGTGTGTGCTACACCCGATAGGAGGCATTAGTTGAGGTGGTTGGTACTGGTCCGCTAAGTCAGTTAAGATAAGGTCAAGGGTATTTTGACCGTGTGTTGGGAAGGTCACAACTTGTGATAGTGATAGCTGGTCCTGGATATCAGTGGTGTCAATTTCATTATAATCCCCACATAATACTAACTTGGCACATGGGTACCTAACTCTGAGGTGGTCTGAGGTGGTGAGCGAGGCGGATGGTATGCCACACAGATTATGATGGAAGCAGTGTGGCGCGGGTGGGCCGGTGGCTCAATACGTACCCATAATGCTTCCACATCTGCTGGGACTTGAACATCCAGGCGTGACGGGCGTAGGTCATCTTGACAGAAGAGGGCAACGCCCCCTCCGCGTCTATGTGAACGAAGGTGATGATAGAGTTGATATCCCTCAATATGACACGTTTCAGGCACAATTTGCCAAGCCTCACATATGGCAACGACGCTCGCGGCGACTGACCTGACTGTCGTTGCCAGCTCGTCAAACTTGTTAGCTAGGGAAGTGACGTTGGATAGCAGTAGAGACGGGAGATCATACCATATCCGTGGAACTTCGGTGTAGTGGTACGGTCTGTCAGGGGTGGGTTTCTCCGGTTTCCTAGTGGAGGTTACGGTCCTAATGGGCTTATGTGTATGACGGCCCTGTCTACGGCTACGCACGTAGAATATGTTCGGTGACTTGAGTCGCGGGATAACACTGCCATCAGGATAACCGTTCCCACGCTTTAGATCAGTGGTTCTCAACCTTGTTTGCCCCATGCACCCCTTTCACCATATGTCAGAATGTCATTCCCCCCTCCTTTCCAAGATTGTCTCCCTCAAAAAGTGCATTCCAAATAATATGCATATAATACTGAAAATCCTTTATTTTTTCCATATTAGTACATATACATTTACAATTTTACATGGATTATTTTTATAGTGGAGTTTTACATATTAAATGCCAATTGAAAATGTTGATGGATTTATAAAACTTGAATAAAAGTAAAATAGTTTTTTTTATATTTATAATGAATTACTTAACAGACCAAACTGAAGCATAATTAATTTTATTCAGATGAAGATTACAGTCAATGAGAAACCTGTGATTGTTTTTTCTTCGCCAATTCTGGGATTCGTGGAGGAGTGTTTGAAAGGGCACAACGCAGGTCATTTTCTACCTCTAATCTACTACGTTGCTTCGTTTTAATTTGCAACAGAGTTGAAAAGCCTGACTCACAAAGATATGTCGACACAAACGGAAGCAATGCACGGATAGCTCTTTCTGCCACTTTTGGGTAGGAATCGCACATCAAGGGCCAAAATTCTGTGATTGATTTCTCATCGAACATATCTCTTGCTCCCGAATCAGTTTCCCCCCCCCCCCCCCACCCCTGAAAACCTGAATTCTCACCCCCCCCCCCCCCGGGGGGAATTCCCCCCTGGTTGAGAACCCCTGCTTTAGATGGTACAGAGTGCGTCGGGAGTTCGTGATTGGTGGCCATCTGTTGATATCTGTTGTGGGCTGACGGAAGTGTTTGTCACTGGCGGCACTTTGAGGGCCACTGACACTGGTAGACATCTGTTAATATTTGTCAGTCGTAAAGACCGTGGGTCTTTGTCCCTGGTGCTTGGGGTCGCCGACACCGTTTTCACGATATATGTAAACACCGTGGTGGTCCTTGTCACTGGCACTTTGAAGGTGACCGATAAAGTGCCCACTGTCTGTGTGTGTGTGTGTGTGTGTGTAATAATAATAATAATAATAATAATAATAATAATAATAATAATTAATAATTAACGGTTTATTGAAAAAGTTCTGCAGCCCGAAGGCTGAAAATATACATTGGACATAAATGACTTATTACATACATTGGTGGTTTAACAAAAGCCTTCATTAGAGAAAGGTGAAGGAACATACAGTGAACATACAGATTAATGTAGGATTGTACGTGTTGAACAGCAAACACGTAGTGTAGTAACTCCCTCCCAGATGATGTTAGGAGGGACCTCACGTGATGTAGTAGTTCCTTCAGATGGTGTTATGAGGGACCTGACGTGGTGTAGTAATTCCCTCACAGATGGTGTTATTAGGGACCTGACGTGGTGTAGTAATTCCCTCACAGATGGTGTTATTAGGGACCTGACGTGGTGTAGTAATTCCCTCACAGATGGTGTTATGAGGGACCACGTGGTGTAGTAACTCCCTCACAGATGGTGTTATGAGGGACCTGACGTGGTGTAGTAATTCCCTCACAGATGGTGTTATGAGGGACCACGTGGTGTAGTAATTCCCTCACAGATGGTGTTATTAGGGACCTGACGTGGTGTAGTAATTCCCTCACAGATGGTGTTATGAGGGGGCCTCACGTGGTGTAGTAATTCCTTCACAGATGGTGTTATATGAGTGAGGTTTGGTCTTAGGCCTTCCTATCGTAGACGGATTAACACATCGCTGGTTGTTGTTGGGTCTCACGGGCCGTTATCACTGGGTACCTGGGACCTCACTGTGTGAAGGTTAACTTGGGTACGACTGTTACTGTTGAGTTGTTCTCACTGACTTAAGCACTGTTCACCACTGTTCACCTCTGTTTAACACTGGTTCCATTCCTTTCCTAAATGAAATTGTAACTTCTGGCGAGAACTTGTTGATATTCCGGTGGGGAGGAGGGTTCAGGGGAGGGGGTTGGTATGGGCCAACTTAACTGTTGACCTGGCTGCTCCAAGAGGAGCGCCAGGTACGTCTTGACCCTTCGGTGGTCAAGGGTGTGTGTGTGTGTGAGAGAGAGACCACACACTCAACCTTGTATGAGGAAGGTAACATCCCCACACCTCCAACCTTCCTTACGTCACGAGTCCTCAGAGAGTCATCTCGTAGCTCTACCTGCAGGCACTACATGTCCTGTCTCGCGGGACTACCGAGACTATGTTGGCGACTAATGTATATGAGAGACTCTACCTTAACGGGGTTCTTTCTGTGTCATAATGACTAAATTGTTTGAGAGACTCTACCTTAACGGGGTTCTTTCTGTGTCATAGTGACTAAATTGTTTGAGAGACTCTACCTTAGCGGGGTTCTTTCTGTGTCATAGTGACTAAATTGTTTGAGAGACTCTACCTTAACGGGGTTCTTTCTGTGTCATAGTGACTAAATTGTTTGAGAGACTCTACCTTAACGGGGTTCTTTCTGTGTCATAGTGACTAAATTGTTTGAGAGACTCTACCTTAACGGGGTTCTTTCTGTGTCATAGTGACTAAATTGTTTGAGAGACTCTACCTTAACGGGGTTCTTTCTGTGTCATAGTGACTAAATTGTTTGAGAGACTCTACCTTAACGGGGTTCTTTCTGTGTCATAGCGACTGAATTTTTGAGAGACTCTACCTTAACGGGGTTCTTTCTGTGTCATAGTGACTAAATTGTTGAGAGACTCTACCTTAACGTGGTTCTTTCTGTGTCATAGCGACTAAATTGTTGAAAGACTCTACCTTAACGGGGTTCTTTCTGTGTCATAGTGACTAAATTGTTGAGAGACTCTCCCTTAACGGGGTTCTTTCTGTGTCATAGTGACTAAATTGTTGAGAGACTCTACCTTAACGGGGTTCTTTCTGTCTCACAAGAGAAAACATTGGCAAGTATTTTTGAGAACCCGGGACCAAGGCTTCAGTTGTAAGTATGATACGTCACTGAGGACAAACGACCGTCACTCAGGTGTACAGTTTAACCCCTTCACTTATAGCACCAGTTAAGGGGTTAAATTAACACAATGACTCTACGTGTATCCCTGACCCCTTAAGTAAGTTAGTGAGGCTGTGGGGTGTGTTGAAGACTGCCTCCTCCTGGTGTCGCCTTTGTTGACTGAGAGAACAGAGTCCACAGCTAGTTATTTATTTTATTATTTTGTTTTATTTCACCACTTATCATTTTACGAGCCGCCTAGGGGGGGGGGGGGGTCTGGTCTTTGTTGCTTTGTTAACTTAGCTTCCAAAGGCTGATTAAGAACGCCTCTAATTGCAATGTAGTCTCAAGGTAATTTTGAAGCCATTTTTGCCGCTATCTCCCTGTAAAGTCACGCCGGTGCTCCTGCAGGTGAGTTATAATTATTTGTATAAGTAACATTTCGATGAACTTTTATTCTCGTGTTGGTGTTTACACGGGGAGGAAACTTTTAAAAGCCTGGAGTTAACCTTGTGGTCCAGCAGAGTCTTTAACTTGATCAAGGTCCTCTCCCCTCCCCTCGTGAAGGCTGGACACTCCATGTTTATTGGAGCCGCCACGTGTTAGATCATCACCACCACTGTTATCATCATCATTAGTGTCAGGAGATGAAACAGTAGCATCATCACCAGCAGCACAGCGTTATCATACCACCAGCAGAAATAACACCAACCTCATCACCAATATCATCATTATCAACTCATCACATGTAACAGGAACATCATCATCATCATCATCATCATCATCATCATTCATCATCATCATCATCATCATCATTCATCATCATTCATCTTCATCATCATCATCATCACACACTGTAACAACATTAGCAGCAGCATCTACAGTAGCAACGGTACCATAACCTGTGGCAGCGGTAACAGTAACAGCAGTACTATAACAGTAGCAGCAACGACAGTGGCTGTAGCAGCAGTAACAGCAATACCAACAATAGCAGCAGCCACATTAACAACAGCATCACCACCAGCAACAGGAGCTATGCCAACAGCAGCAGCGGTGCCAGTGTTTCGGCGGCGTTGCATGTGGAGCCGTGGTGGTGATGCAGCACTTGGGATCCTGCCCAGCCAAACACCATCACGTGTTGACGACTGCCTGCGTCCCTCCGTGTCCGGTGTTACTGCCTCAAGTCTGGGAACAAACGACGTCTTATGGTGATGACCACAGGATCCAGTCACCAGTCTTCTGAAGGAGGTGACGTGACTTCTCTGGAGGCGCGACACAGTTGGCTGGGTTTTCTCTTTTTCTTATTTACGAAGGTGTTGATTGGTGCATACCTGTGCAGGTTGTGTTTTTGATTAGAAATGAAGAGCTTATGTACGGGTTGTGTGTACGTGCTCGCGCGAGGTGTTTGATGTTGCGGCGACAACAACACAGTTTACTTTATCATTGGTCACTTCTTCGTCTTACCAACTGTTTCGTGCGCCTCCGAGTGAAGTGCGCACGAAGGTCAGAAGAACACAGCCATTGCCACCACCCAAGTCATCCTTCCAGAGAACTGTAGCTGGAGTGTCTCACAGAGGGAGAAGAACACACGGGGATGTAGGAGCGAGAGATACAAGAAGTGAGACAGTTCAACATTGAGAGATACAGACAGAAAGAGACGTATAAAGCAGGAAGAGACAGCCAGACGGGGGGTAGCGTTATGACTACCTCGAGTTAGGAGAGAGAAGCCAGTCGCTCACTGTGAAGACGAAACAATTACTCTTGTCTCTTAGTGGAGTTAAGACCCCCCAGCAACTGCCCTGACTCTCCTCCCCCCTTTCGTGCCATAACCCCCAGCAACTGACCACCCCTCCCCCCTAACTCTGTCGTCCACCACTCCAACATTCCGGGGACGTACTGACCGAGTGCCTAAGTACGCTTAAGAAATTTATGGAACTCACATCAGGTACCCAACACATGGCTGTTGTTGGCAATTTAATTCGGGAAATTGTGTTTGTTGTGATGGTCGGCTGGTGGCAGGACACAGCTGGAATACTAACCCTTCATAATGCTCACTAATGATGGGGAAGCTTACCCCTTTATAATGAGGGGGGGGGGGTGTCTTGGGTAAGGGTGTGACCTGTATGTAGGTGATCCAGCCTTGATTACCCAACCTGTATTACCTTCCCAGATAACTTAGCTTCTCATGTCACGTTGGGGGGACCTTTAGGGATGGTGTAAGACTGTTTAGTGGAGGCGTCCCAGTCACTTGTTCCTACTGAGACATACAGCGCAGCACCGTCCTAACCATCTTATTTGCCTCTAACACCATAATGTGTAGCGCGCCATCATGCCACACACAACCTTAACGCCAATAATGAGTTTGTCGCAACATTTAAGATTATTGAGATATTTTATTTTCATTTATAGTCTGTTAATTTTTGGTTACCAGTTTAGATATGTTAACAATGATCTGCAGATATTGAGGATTACCTTAAGATTAGTCTCCCCTTAGCTTAGAACATAAGGAGTCTGCAATAGGCCGGTTGGCCTGTGCATGGCAGCTCCTGTCGAGAGTTACTACCACTCTCTATCACCCATGAATCTATCTAGCCTCCTTTTGAAACTTTCCAGAGTTCCCGCACTTACTACAAAGTTGCTAAGCTTGTTCCACTCGTCCACCACCCTGTTTGTGAACCAGTTCCTCCCTCCTAAACCTAAACTTATCCAACTTGAATCCGTTGCTCCGAGTCCTATCCTGTTCGGATATTATAAGAACTTTATCTATATCCCCTTTATTGATTCGTTTCACCCACTTAAATACTTCTATCATATCTCCCCGCACTCTTCGTCTTTCTAGGGAATGCAAGTTAAGTTTCTTTAACCTATCCTGATATGGAAGGTTTCTAAGTCCCGGAATCATTTTTGTCATTCTTCGCTGCACCGACTCTAGTGAATTTATATCCATTCTATAATAGGGGCACCAGAACTGAACCGCATAATCGAGGTGCGGCCTGACTAGCGCAAGATATAGTTGCAATAAGACCTCTGCACTCTTGTTACTTACACTTATTTCGAACATTAACGCACTGTTTTCTAGGCCGTAGGTCCGGGCTTACAAGTACCCCTAGGTCTCTTTCACAAGTCGACTTCTCTAGGTTGATGTTGTTGAGGCTGTATACATTATAAGTATTTGTTCTTCCAATATTAAGTACGCTGCACTTGCTGGTGTTGAATTTCATTTGCCATTTTTCAGACCACCCCTGCAGTAAATTTAGATCCTCCTGTAATGCATTTGCATCCTGCCCTGAATTAATTTGCCGCCCTATTTTGGTGTCATCCGCAAACTTGCTTATGTCACTGCTGATCGCAGTATCTAGATCGTTTATGTAGATTATGAACAAGAGTGGGCCTAGTACTGACCCCTGGGGAACCCCACTGGTTACACGGCCCACTCCGATTTAACACCATCTACGCTGACCCTCTGCGTTCTATCGGTGAGCCATGATTTTATCCAATATAAAACTTTCCCCTCGATACCATGAGCCTTAATTTTTCTCAGAAGCCTCTGATGCGGTACTCTGTCAAATGCTTTGCTAAAGTCTAAGTAAATAACATCGTAATTTTCGTCATTATCTACTACCTCGAAGACTTTCCTAAAAAACGTTAGGAGATTTGTTAGACAAGATTTTCCCTTTGTAAACCCATGTTGAGAGTCGTAGATTAATTTGCTTTTCTCTAGATGCGATCGGATGCTATCTGCTATAATTGATTCAAGAAATTTCCCCACTACTGACGTCAAACTGATCGGCCGGTAATTTGACGCTGATGCTCTGTCCCCCTTTTTGAATATGGGTACTACATTTGCCTGTTTCCACAAGTCTGGCACAACTCCAGTGTCTAATGATTTTGTAAATAAGTTTACGAGGGGTCCGCTAATCTGTTCCCTACACTCTTTCAAGACTCGAGGGAAAATTTCATCCGGCCCTGGGGATTTTGTTTTCTTTAGTTTATTTATCTTCTTAAGAACATCCTCTTTTCTGATAGTGATATTCTTTAATTTCTCTTCTTCCTTTCCCTTAAATATCAGTTCCACCTTTGGAATTTCATCGCAAATTTCTTCTGTGAAAACTGATAAGAAGTAGCTGTTCAATGCTTAAAACTGATAAGATAAAACACCCCAAGCGCTACCTACTGTTGGGTTAGTTAAGGTTAGCGTTAAGGTGAGATAAGCTAGGGAGATAATATTTAGGTGATGTCATTTTTAATTGTTCCTTTTTTTGAGGAGTTTTATGATGTACTCAGGTGTGGCCTTGAAGGGAGGACTGACACAATGATGGTGGGAACTGTTAGGGCGGGTGAGAGGCTGTGGGGGAGAGTTGAAAGTGAAGACGGGAGCAAGTTTAGATTTGGGAGAGAGAGAGAGAGAGAGAGAGAGAGAGAGAGAGAGAGAGAGAGAGAGAGAGAGTAAATCAACCTGAGGAACATTACGAGGGAATTAAACCAAACCAGAGACCAGAACAGTACACAGTATCTACCTTCCCTCAGTATCTACGTGAGGTAAATAACTTGAGAGGAAGGAAAGTTAAGAACACACACGGATTTCTTCTCGTGTGTGTGTGTGTGTGTGTGTGTGGTGAAAGTTCTAAGGGGTTGCTCAAGTAGGTTAGAGTCATGAAGAAAGCTTATGGAAGGGTGGTGAAGTACTGGTTGAAACTGGTATACTGATCGGCCGAAAGTCTATACAGTGTAGTATACTGTACAGAGTTAGTGTGTGTCGTTTGGTGTTAGTTAGGGTAATATTCTTTGTTGGATGGGTGAGAGAGAGAGAGAGAGAGAGAGAGAGAGAGAGAGAGAGAGAGCAGTTGTATTTCAGGACCAGCTGTTATTGTTTCAGACTTCAGTAACATCATCGTAAGCTTCAAAAACCAGCTGTTCTTCACGTAGGAACCTGATGGTGTGTTATATTAGCTCAGTACACTACCGCCTCACCCACCACAAAGGGAAGTCAAGAACTGGTCATTAGATGGGGTGAAGTGGAGCCAATTACTTGCCCCACAGAATCCCGGTACCAAACTAACAGAGTGGATACGTTAGGTTAGGTTCAAGGTAGGATGGGTTAGGTTAGGTTTGGATGGGTTAGGTTCAGGGGAGGATGGGTTAGGTTGGGTTCAGGGGAGGATGGGTTAGGTTGGGTTTGGATGCGTTAGGTTAGGTTCAGCGGAGGATGGGTTAGGTTGGGTTTAGGGTAGGTTAGGTTAGGTTCAGGGGAGGATGGGTTAGGTTGGGTTTGGATACGTTAGGTTAGGTTCAGGGGAGGATGGGTTAGGTTAGGTTCAGGGTAGGTTAGGTTAGGTTAGGTTCAGGGGAGGATGGGTTAGGTTGGGTTCAGGGTAGGTTAGGTTAGGATGGTAGAGGTAGGAGCGCCTCCACAGTTATTACATATCCCAGTGATAATATCCACCTCCTGTTACTCCACGGACCTCAGTAACACCCGCGGGAACGGTGTGTTGTACAGTTCCCTAAGGCGTAGTGTGTCCCCAGGCGTAGTGTGTCCCCAGGTGTAGTGTGTCCCCCAGGTGTAGTGTGTCCCCAGGTGTAGTGTGTCCCCCAGGTGTAGTGTGTCCCCAGGTGTAGTGTGTCCCCCAGGTGTAGTGTGTCCCCAGGTGTAGTGTGTCCCCCAGGTGTAGTGTGTCCCCAGGTGTAGTGTGTCCCCAGGTGTAGTGTGTTCCCAGGTGTAGTGTGTCCCCCAGGTGTAGTGTGTCCCCCAGGTGTAGTGTGTCCCCAGGTGAAGTAATGGGGATGGATGAGTTGTGTGTTGGTATACGTGTGGCGGGTGGGAGGCTGGCCAGCGTGGTAACAAGCATGCTGAGGACTATGCTCTGTTACGTGGATTACTGCACCTTGGTGGATCCCCCATCCACCAAGGTGCAGTGCCTGGCTGGACCCGCCTGGTGGATGTGATGTTAAGGTTAAAGTCTTGGACACCGTGGAGCTCGGGCTGTGTTGGGAAGCCGAGCACAAGGCCGGGTTGCCTTTTGTGTTGAACAGAGATGAGCTTCTCGGAAACAACACTCTCATGCCTTTTACGGGTGATTGAATAATATGTAGCGTCATCAATGCACCTGGCGAGTCGGTGCAGCTCACCTGAGGCTGTGTGAGTATTGTTCTTGTTGAGAGTTGTTGTTAGGTTTCATCACCACTTATATATGTGTATCTCCCTGGGTAGACACTTGTCAGGGGGAGATGAACTCCGTACTTCTGCTCACTGGGAGTTTAAGTCCTCTGCGTCATCGGCATTGTCGAAGGATCCCCAAGGATGTCCAAGGGCGTTTGAAGGTCTGGAATTTAGAGGAAGACTGCTGCTGGTGGTCGTCTTGAGATGACCAAGTCATCGGCAGGTGTAGAGAAGGTGGCGCTACTGACGTGGGTGTGTGTGTGTGTCGTGTCTGGTGTGGCCTTATACTAACAGATAGGGTTTATAGTTTATTAGCTCCAAGGACACAGCCTTTCTGCATGAGGTGGCACAGAAGCAATCATGACACTCCTAGAAAGAGTAGCTGAAACATCACCTCTGTTCGGCTCCCTTCACCGTCAGTGTACCCGGGCAGAACACAAACTCACTAAGGTGATGGAAAAATTGTGCCTCAACTTCACTTTGAGACAACAGCGTTAAAATTATATGTGACTCCTGTGATGAAGATTTGTCCACTCGTATATGAGAGACTCTTAACACTTGCTTTAAAACCAAAGATGCGTCACATACAAGACTGTGTTTACGAGTACCGTTTATAAGCTCTTAACTTCTCAAATATCACGAGTTTATGGTTATTATTGCACAACACACACACACACGAGTATAAAATACAGCCAGATTACCAGTTAACATTTTCTAAGTGCTTACTCGTAATGTTGAAACCTGAGAATATCTTAATCATTTACGAAGACTTAAACACACACACACACACCTAGGTAGAGACTCAGGAGCCAGGGCAGGTGTTGGGCATGAGATCTGTCAGGTACTGTGCAACTGTTGACAACACTCGCACCTAGTGATGTATCACATGTCTTCAGGAGAGTAGTGTGTGTGTGTGTGTGTGTGTGTGTGTGTGTGTGTGTGTGCGTTCAAAGTAACTACAGAGTGCTAGACAATACGACAAACAAACAAACAATATTAACAAGAATAAACTGGCCGTGCTTTCAGTACCTCAGTCCCTGACCCACAAAAACAACCAACGGAGACACGACCAATAACTCATCAAAACAAAACATCTTCACTACAACACCATAACACTCTGGTCAATGGACGTGGCCCAAGAAATAAATATGGGCAACCAGTTTTGGTCAGCAACATTGTACAGTAAACTAACTTTGATCAGGTGGCGTACTGGAGTGCCAACTGATGCTACCCAGTTGACCTCTTCCTCTCAGACTTTCCTAATTTAACCTAACTTAACTAAACCTATTATACGTTAACCTAACTTAACCTAGTCTAACCCAACTTAACCTATTTTAAACCAAGCTAATCTAATCCTACATAACATAATTTGACCCTAACCTAACCCCAGGTAACGCCAGGTGCGGTAATAGAGGAGAGGAGAGGTGAGGTACTCAGCACGTGGTCCCCTTAACCTGGTGTACTGAGACGAACACAACACCATGCAGGGGCGGCGGGTGTGTTCTGCAGGTTACCATGGTGAGAATTAAGCAGGTTAGCGGCCCGGGGTGATTCAAGTCTAGCTCTCCTGGTGTGTGTGTGTTGGTGGCTGCTGCTGTTCTGTGGTCACTTGGCTACCTTCTCATATAACTTTTGATGTGGAGCAAGTTTTGTAGTGATGATGATCGTATTACTACTATTACTGATACCACTACTACTTTTAACGTGGCCTCTAACCTCCCTTTATACTACTACTACGTACTACTACTACTATTAATAATAATAATAATAATAATACCGGTAATAATAGTACGTGTAAAAATAATAATTTGGTGTGACGGAGTGATGTCTGTTGTGATTTTCTCTATTTTACTTTCTTTATTTACGAGTAGTTACGTTATTTTAATTTTATTTTAACGTCAGTAGTTGTGTTGTTAGAGGAAGTGATTAAATCCTTCTACCGTCTCTGCGTATTACTGGCGGCCGCTAAACGTGTCTGGTAACTTTTGTGGTGTACCTCCGCCAATCAAAGCCTCGGGTTTGAATTCGTTAAGGCGCGGAAAATATTACCCCTTTTAAAAGAGTGATTTGGTGAATGGCTGACTGTAGCTGTGATGATGATAGTTTAATGGTGGTTAATGTTGGGTTGTGAGTTGAATATTTTACTAAATACACAGAGAAGAGATAGCAACACACATTGATGGTATAGTATTAATAATTACAATAGATTAAGAAAATAGGTCGAAAGTTATCACATGAAGAACGATTGTGTTATTGAGTGTGTCCAGGGCCCCTATGGTGGTGCAGACTCAAGGGGTTAAGTAGAAGGAATTTAAGAGTAACGGAGTGGAGGTGTGACAAGAGAGGTTTGGTGCGTCACTCAGGCGTCACTCAAAATATCATAGGGAAGACGACACTCACCTGCATACAACATGAAGAAGAGAAACTTCAAGGGCATCAAGTCCGAAGACAAGAGGTTGACCTTTATGTCTCCATAGAGTTTTTCCCACATGGTGGTGTTGTCTGGCTATACTGAGTCCTGCTCCACAAATTCCCCTGCGCTCCCACACTGCTGCCGCGCCTGCCGTCTTTCCCCTGGCTTCACAGATATTAGTTCACCTTGTCACAAGTTCTTCCTCATGCTGGGCGCTGGTGGTGGGAGAGGAGTCATTGGATTCGGTGTTTCCTCTTGAATTTACCTGTTAACTAATTTACTTACTATAACACAGAGTTCAGTCAATGGGAGTCTTATTGGTTCTCACACTTGATTGGTTCAGTACGACGGAGCCGACGTGTATGTTGTCACTTAGGAATACAACACTGATATGAGTACTCTGGCGGTCACTACACTTGACCCAGTATATGGGTTGAGGCGGGAGCGTGAGGAGTGTGCGCTCGTGGGGAGGGAGTGGAAAAGTGTGGTGGCACCTGGGCATGTTACTCCCTCCTGGCCACCCTCCTCGGCTGACCCTCACCACTACCTTCGTTCACACCACTTAACATCGTCCGCCGCCACATTACTTACCCCCTGCTGTAACACCCCGCAGCCCTCCTGTGCTGTATGTTGTGTAACGCTGTATGACGCTGCTTGCTGTATCTGGCCGCGAGGAAGCTGCTAGGTTCTAAAACACCTCCAATACGAGGCTTCATTTACTAAACAATATAAAACAGTTCTCACCAAAGTTGATTAAGAGTGAACGATAATTTCGATCACCTGAAGGCAGCTTCCAGACTGTTGTCGTTGATGGCCAAGAGACATGGAGGCCAGACGCGTCCACCAATCTCGTGAGGGCTCTCTAAGTCTTGACCAATCAGACGAGGACTTGCACAGTGCATCATTGCCTGACCAATGACAGGACGCGTGGTGCGGTGGGTGCTCTTGTGGTTACCAACAATGCACACGTGTGGGCAATACACTTTACTTCATGACAAATAAACAGGTACACTACACCACACCGTGAATATTTCATTGTTGTCAAAAGGACTTGGTCTCTCGGTACAGGAGCCCCAGACTTAAGCATCATTAATAACATGTTGATCTATATAAATGTATTGAGAGCTTCATAAAGACCGGTGTTGTCACATGTCATCCACGGACTGTTTCGTCTTGCAAGTGTTGTGAAAGATACCAGAAAATCCTCCCCAGAATGGCTGAAAATAAGGATCGGGAGAGTCCAGGAAATTATGAATGGATCTGTGGTGTGCGTGTGCCGGGGGGGGGGGGGGGGTAACCACGTGTCAACACTATCTGGTTCCTCACACTCGTGGTTTTGCTCAGCAGGACTAACCGAATTCTTCAGCAAATAAAACACACCACTGTGTAGTACGGATTGTGAAACCAAAGGATACGAACCCAGGAACCGGATTCTCTCAAACATCCTGTAAGTTAATGTTTATAACCTTAACTGGTGATGGGTGGATGGATCTAATTAAGACAATAAGTCTTGGTGTATTTTTGGCGCCATCTTGGATCTCTGTTTATGGTGCTTCAGCTTGAGGGAGCGAGGGAGGGAGGCAGTAAGCTTAGGGGAGGGGGGGGGGGGAGGCAGTGAGCACGTTCTTTTATCTCTAGTGACGGGGAGTACGGTATTCAGGGCCCAAGATCCGGTACTTCATAATATACCAACTTAACCTCGTAACTGTAGGAGTAACACAAGGCTGACTCTCGCTCCAGCACACAAAATGACTCCAAGATGGTATGTAAATTTCACCCAGGCTGTAAAGGTAACTAGATGGCGTTCTCTTATTCCTGATTAGAGAAAGAATAAAATAACTTGGGATTCCTTGAGTCTCTGGATCTAATATTGAAGGAGTTTATTGTGGGTATGAATAGTGTGGGTACAACAAATTATATAGTGGGTATAGAGCTCTCCCTCCTGTCCCGTTAGTATCACTGGTTATCTCGCCCGGGGCACCTCCAGTCGACCCACCTGTGAATGGGTACTTATATGCAGGTAGATAAACGAAGAAGGTAGAGTGATGTCTGTAGTCTAGTCTGTAGTTAAGATTACCAACAAGAATCTTTAAACCAAGTGAATAGATTATGACGTGTTGTGAGTCAGTGTGAGGGAAGTGTTTGCTGTAAGTTTGGGGATAATTATGACCAGGTGTGTGTGTGTGTGTGTGTGTGAGTGTGAACGAGACTCTAAGGAATAAACCAGAGTTAACCAGTAAGGCATAAAATGAACGAAAAATTAAGGACTTGATACTGTATACGCATTTAATTTTCAAGGACACGATCTTGATGCCCATCAGTAAAGTACAGATAGAACGATACAAAAAGGGAAATTAAGAGCGATAATATAAAGAATGAGGGTAAATAATAATGAAAAAAATGGCATAAAAGGGGTTAAAAGGGATTCAAAATAGACGTTTAAGGGCGCGAATGATTTATGGAATGAACGTAAATATATGATAATAGAGGAAACGAATAAAAATGAATAGTATTAATACGAGAAAAATATACTGTATATAAATGGTTGTTAATGCTGATATATGAGAAATTATATACGATTTTTTTTATAACGTCTAATACAGTGGTTCTCAACCTTGTTTGCCCCATGCACCCCTTTCACCATGTCAATGTCATCCCTCCCTCCTTTCCAAGATTGTCTGCCTCAAAAAGTGCATTCCAAATAATATGCATATAATACTGAAAAACCTTTATTTTTTCCATATTAGTATCAGTTCCCCCCCCCCCCCTGAAAACCTGAGGGGGGAATATATAAGTTTACCTTCATATATTATAAGGAATCCAGATATATTGTGATGATGAAGTATGCAAGTATGTATACGTGCGTGTTTTACCTGTGTGTGTGTGGTGCAATAATAGTTAAGAGAAAGTAGTGTTAGTGGTGAGACAGCTGCGTTATTTATTGTTTAAACTTCCCCCGATGTCTTGAAGTGATATTAAGGTACATCATGTCCTTAAGAAGATCTGTAAATATTGACTTTGTTCCAGTATTTTTTTTTTGTGGGGGGGGGGGTGGGGGGGGGTTGTGATTGGTCGATTAAGTATTGTTGTTTTTCTGGATCATTCAATGGGGGAGATGTATTGTTTTATCTGTGTTGCTGTTATTGTATTATTGTCTTCTTCTTCTGTACACGAATCATTGGTAAAACTAAATTCTGGGTC
This sequence comes from Homarus gammarus, assembly GCA_958450375.1. Classification (NCBI taxonomy): domain Eukaryota; kingdom Metazoa; phylum Arthropoda; class Malacostraca; order Decapoda; family Nephropidae; genus Homarus; species Homarus gammarus. Next base: position 285,032 of record CAUDMG010003799.1, read on the forward strand.
ACTTTATAGGTATCTGGTAAAAAACGTGGCTGGGTGGGGGGTAATTAAGCGATTTAGGGTCTATTATTTACCTGAATCCCCCCCCCCCCCTTTCCCAAAGTATACATGGAGACCTTAAATAATAATAATATAGGCCTAAATTATTTGTGAGTTTGAGTATAATTTTGGGTTAGTTGTTTTGTTGATCTTTTTGTTGAAGGTCCCAGCAACTTCCCCTGTGAGATCCCCAATTGGTAGGAGCTGTTGTGTTGATTAATGTGCCGCTGTTGTCTTGTTTTGCAACGTTTTGTCTGTGTTGTGTTGATGGTGATAGTGTGGTGTGTTGTTGTTGTTCAAATATTGTAATGATCACCTGAAGATTATACACGCCAGCTTATTTCACTTGAAGATTATACACGCCAGCTTATTTCACCCGGAGATTAGACTCTACACCTTATTTAAACAGAACTGAAGATTCGACACTCCAGTTTATTTCACTCCAGCTTTTTTGAATTGAAGATTAGGTACTCCAAGCTTATTTCAACTGAAGATGAGATATTCCAAGCTTATTTCACTTGGAGATTAAACTTTTCAGCTTATTTCAACTGAAGATTAGGCACTCCAAGCTTATTTCACTTGAAGATTAAACACGCCAGCTTAGTTCACCTAAACATTACACGCCCCAGCTTATGTTTCTTAGCGATATGAGATTCAGTTTGAGTGTTTATTTGTCTCTATTTATTTTATACTTATTCCACTGATTTCCATAACCACTTTTTAACGTGTTAACCCCACACTCGACCTCCTCCTCCCACACACACAGACGCAAGCAGCAGCCATACCCATGCTCACCACCACCACTCTCTGTCATACCAGCGGCTGACGCACACACACACACTCACCAACGGGGTCACTTGGCGTCAATAAGAGTGGTAAATACTCCTGGTATCTTCGTAACGCGTGTGTGTGTGTCCTTCCGTAGCCTAACATGATAACATTAAGGAGTTGCAATGTTTATACTTCACTAACATACATACATACATACATACATACATGCATACATACATACACATACATACATACATACATACATACATTGTTGATACCAGTATTTTTATTATTATGATTATTTAACCTAACCTAACCTACATGTTATCATTGCACGGTGTTGTGATATTCAATTGAACAGTGATGGCTGCAATATGACGTAGCCGACTTGACTTAGGGGGGGGGGAGGGGTTACGTTTTTCTCATTCCAGCTCTCATCCTATCCTGACCTGACGATAGTGTGTTCCTGCCCCCGAGGGATACTTTTTTCTTGTTATTTTATCAGGTGTATTCCAACAACCTGTTCTTGATCAACCTTATTTTCTTCCTGCAATAAGACGTATTTTTCAGTGAGTCGATCTTGACCAAACTTATTACGTATTACCTATGACCTGTTCTTGATCCAACTTATTTCTTCCTGCAATAAGACGTATATCGAGTAATCAGTTGTTAATCAGCCTTATTTACTCTGGGTGTAAGACATGTTTTACGAAGTGTGTCATGCAGTGGGGGTAGTGGATGACCTGTTTCCTGCTTATACTCTGCTGGCCAATAAGTGAGTTAAGTATCGGGTGCAGTTGTCGAGCGTCCAGTGGTGTAGTGGAGTAACCTGCGACCTGTTGTTGTTGAACTGCTATTATTGTTGTTGTTGAACTGCTATTATTGTTGTTGTTGAACTGCTATTATTGTTGTTGTTGTTGTTATTGAACTACTATTATTCTTGTTGTTGAACTGCTATTATTGTTGTTGTTGTTGTACTACTATTATTGTTGTTGTTGTTGTTGAACTACTATTATTGTTGTTGTTGAACTACTATTATTGTTGTTGTTGTACTACTATTATTGTTGTTGTTGTTGTTGAACTGCTATTATTGTTGTTGTTGAACTGCTATTATTGTTGTTGTTGAACTGCTATTATTGTTGTTGTTGTTGTTGAACTACTATTATTGTTGTTGTTGAACTGCTATTATTGTTCTTGTTGTTGTTGTTGAACTGCTATTATTGTTGTTGTTGTACTACTATTATTGTTGTTGTTGTTGTTATTGAACTACTATTATTCTTGTTGTTGAACTGCTATTATTGTTGTTGTTGTTGTACTACTATTATTGTTGTTGTTGTTGTTGAACTACTATTATTGTTGTTGTTGAACTACTATTATTGTTGTTGTTGAACTACTATTATTGTTGTTGTTGTTGTTGTTGAACTACTATTATTGTTGTTGTTGTACTACTATTATTGTTGTTGTTGTTGTGGTTGAACTACTATTATTGTTGTTGTTGAACTGCTATTGTTGTTGTTGTTGAACTACTATTATTGTTGTTGTTGTACTACTATTATTGTTGTTGTTGTTGTTGAACTACTATTATTGTTGTTGGTGTACTACTATTATTGTTGTTGTTGTACTACTATTATTGTTGTTGTTGTTGTACTGCTATTATTGTTGTTGTTGAACTACTATTATTGTTGTTGTTGTTGTTGTACTACTATTATTGTTGTTGTTGAACTGTTATTATTGTTGTTGTTGAACTACTATTATTGTTGTTGTTGTACTACTATTATTGTTGTTGTTGTTGTACTGCTATTATTGTTGTTGTTGTTGAACTACTATTATTGTTGTTGTTGAACTACTATTATTGTTGTTGTTGTTGTTGTTGAACTACTATTATTGTTGTTGTTGAACTGCTATTATTGTTGTTGTTGTTGAACTACTATTATTGTTGTTGTTGTTGTTGAACTGCTATTATTGTTGTTGTTGAACTGCTATTATTGTTGTTGTTGTTGTACTACTATTGTTGTTGTTGTTGAACTGCTATTATTGTTGTTGTTGTTGTTGTTGAACTACTATTATTGTTGTTGTTGTTGTTGAACTGCTATTATTGTTGTTGTTGAACTACTATTATTGTTGTTGTTGAACTGCTATTATTGTTGTTGTTGAACTGCTATTATTGTTGTTGTTGTTGTTGAACTACTATTATTGTTGTTGTTGTTGTTGTTGTTGTTGTTGAACTGCTATTATTGTTGTTGTTGAACTGCTATTTTTGTTGTTGTTGTACTACTATTATTGTTGTTGTTGAACTGCTATTATTGTTGTTGTTGTTGTTGAACTACTATTATTGTTGTTGTTGTTGTTGAACTGCTATTATTGTTGTTGTTGAACTACTATTATTGTTGTTGTTGAACTGCTATTATTGTTGTTGTTGAACTGCTATTATTGTTGTTGTTGTTGTTGAACTACTATTATTGTTGTTGTTGTTGTTGAACTACTATTATTGTTGTTGTTGTTGAACTGCTATTATTGTTGTTGTTGTACTACTATTATTGTTGTTGTTGAACTGCTATTATTGTTGTTGTTGTTGTTGAACTACTATTATTGTTGTTGTTGTTGTTGAACTGCTATTATTGTTGTTGTTGTACTACTATTATTGTTGTTGTTGAACTGCTATTATTGTTGTTGTTGTTGTTGAACTACTATTATTGTTGTTGTTGTTGTTGAACTACTATTATTGTTGTTGTTGAACTACTATTATTGTTGTTGTTGAACTGCTATTATTGTTGTTGTTGTTGTATTACTATTATTGTTGTTGTTGAACTGCTATTATTGTTGTTGTTGTTGAACTACTATTATTGTTGTTGTTGTTGTTGAACTGCTATTATTGTTGTTGTTGTACTACTATTATTGTTGTTGTTGTACTGCTATTATTGTTGTTGTTGTTGTTGAACTGCTATTATTGTTGTTGTTGAACTGCTATTATTGTTGTTGTTGTTGAACTGCTATTATTGTTGTTGTTGTACTACTATTATTGTTGTTGTTGTTGTACTGCTATTATTGTTGTTGTTGTTGTTGAACTGCTATTATTGTTGTTGTTGAACTGCTATTATTGTTGTTGTTGTTGAACTGCTATTATTGTTGTTGTTGTTGTACTGCTATTATTGTTGTTGTTGTTGTACTGCTATTATTGTTGTTGTTGTTGTACTGCTATTATTGTTGTTGTTGTTGTTGAACTGCTATTATTGTTGTTGGTGTTGAACTGCTATTATTGTTGTTGTTGTTGTACTGCTATTATTGTTGTTGTTGTTGTTGTTGAACTGCTATTATTGTTGTTGTACTACTATTATTGTTGTTGTTGTTGAACTGCTATTATTGTTGTTGTTGAATTGCTATTATTGTTGTTGTTGTTGTTGAACTGCTATTATTGTTGTTGTTGTTGTTGAACTGCTATTATTATTGTTGTTGTTGTACTGCTATTATTGTTGTTGTTGTTGTTGAACTACTATTATTGTTGTTGTTGTACTGCAATTGTTGTTGTTGTTGTTGTTGTTGAACTGCTATTATTGTTGTTGTTGTTGTTGTTGAACTGCTATTATTGTTGTTGTTGTTGTACTACTATTACTGTTGTTGTTGTACTGCTATTATTGTTGTTGTTGAACTGCTATTATTGTTGTTGTTGTACTGGTATTATTGTTGTTGTTGTACTACTATTATTGTTGTTGTTGAACTGCTATTATTGTTGTTGTTGTTGTTGTTGAACTGCTATTATTGTTGTTGTTGTAATGCTATTATTGTTGTTGTTGAACTGCTATTATTGTTGTTGTTGAACTACTATTATTGTTGTTGTTGAACTGCTATTATTGTTGTTGTTGAACTACTATTATTGTTGTTGTTGAACTGCTATTATTGTTGTTGTTGTTGTTGTTGAACTGCTATTATTGTTGTTGTTGTTATTGAACTGCTATTATTGTTGTTGTTGAACTGCTATTATTGTTGTTGTTGAACTGCTATTATTGTTGTTGGTGTTGTTGAACTACTATTATTGTTGTTGTTGTACTACTATTATTGTTGTTGTTGTTGTTGTTGAACTGCTATTATTGTTGTTGTTGAACTGCTATTATTGTTGTTGCTGTTGTTGAACTGCTATTATTGTTGTTGTACTACTATTATTGTTGTTGTTGTTGTTGAACTGCTATTATTGTTGTTGTTGTTGTTGTTGAACTGCTATTATTGTTGTACTACTATTATTGTTGTTGTTGTTGTTGTTGTTGAACTGCTATTATTGTTGTTGTTGTACTACTATTATTGTTGTTGTTGTTGTTGTACTACTATTATTGTTGTTGTTGTTGTTGTACTACTATTATTGTTGTTGTTGTTGTTGAACTGCTATTATTGTTGTTGTTGTACTACTATTATTGTTGTTGTTGTTGTTGTTGAACTGCTATTATTGGTGTTGTTGAACTGCTATTATTGTTGTTGTTGTTGTTGTACTACTATTATTGTTGTTGTTGAACTGCTATTATTGTTGTTGTTGTTGAACTACTATTATTGTTGTTGTTGAACTGCTATTATTGTTGTTGTTGAACTACTATTATTGTTGTTGTTGTACTACTATTATTGTTGTTGTTGTTGAACTGCTATTATTGTTGTTGTTGTACTACTATTATTGTTGTTGTTGTTGTTGAACTGCTATTATTGTTGTTGTTGAACTACTATTATTGTTGTTGTTGAACTACTATTATTGTTGTTGTTGAACTACTATTATTGTTGTTGTTGTTGTTGAACTGCTATTATTGTTGTTGTTGTTGAACTACTATTATTGTTGTTGTTGAACTGCTATTATTGTTGTTGTTATTGTTGTTGAACTGCTATTATTGTTGTTGTTGCTGTTGTTGAACTGCTATTATTGTTGTTGTTGAACTGCTATTATTGTTGTTGTTGTTGTTATTGAACTGCTATTATTGTTGTTGTTGAACTGCTATTATTGTTGTTGTTGAACTGCTATTATTGTTGTTGTTGAACTGCTATTATTGTTGTTGTTGAACTGCTAGTATTGTTGTTGTTGAACTGCTATTATTGTTGTTGTACTACTATTATTGTTGTTGTTGTTGTTGAACTACTATTATTGTTGTTGTTGAACTGCTATTATTGTTGTTGTTGAACTGCTATTATTGTTGTTGTTGAACTGCTATTATTGTTGTTGTTGAACTGCTATTATTGTTGTTGTTGAACTGCTATTATTGTTGTTGTTGTACTACTAATATTGTTGTTGTTGTTGAACTGCTATTATTGTTGTTGTTGAGCTATTATTATTGTTGTTGTTGTTGTTGTTGATCTGCTATTATTGTTGTTGTTGTTGTTGAACTGCTATTATTGTTGTTGTTGTACTACTATTATTGTTGTTGTTGTTGTTGTTGTACTACTATTATTGTTGTTGTTGAACTACTATTATTATTGTTGTTGTTGTTGTTGTTGAACTGCTATTATTGTTGTTGTTGAACTGCTATTATTGTTGTTGTTGTTGTTGTTGTACTACTATTATTGTTGTTATTGTTGTTGTTGTACTACTATTATTGTTGTTGTTGTACTACTATTATTGTTGTTGTTGAACTGCTATTATTGTTGTTGTTGTTGTTGTTGTTGAACTGCTATTATTGTTGTTGTTGTTGTTGAACTGCTATTATTGTTGTTGTTGTTGTTGTTGAACTGCTATTATTGTTGTTGTTGAACTACTATTATTGTTGTTGTTGTTGAACTGCTATTATTGTTGTTGTTGTACTGCTATTATTGTTGTTGTTGTTGTTGTTGAACTGCTATTATTGTTGTTGTTGTTGTTGTACTACTATTATTGTTGTTGTTGTTGTTGAACTGCTATTATTGTTGTTGTTGTACTACTATTATTGTTGTTGTTGTACTACTATTATTGTTGTTGTTGTTGAACTACTATTATTGTTGTTGTTGAACTACTATTATTGTTGTTGTTGAACTACTATTATTGTTGTTGTTGTTGTTGTTGAACTACTATTATTGTTGTTGTTGTACTGCTATTATTGTTGTTGTTGTTGTTGAACTACTATTATTGTTGTTGTTGTTGTTGTTGAACTACTAGTATTGTTGTTGTTGTACTGCTATTATTGTTGTTGTTGTTGTACTACTATTATTGTTGTTGTTGTTGTTGAACTACTATTATTGTTGTTGTTGAACTACTATTATTGTTGTTGTTGTTGAACTACTATTATTGTTGTTGTTGTACTGCTATTGTTGTTGTTGTTGTTGTTGTTGAACTACTATTATTGTTGTTGTTGTACTGCTATTATTGTTGTTGTTGTTGGTGTTGAACTACTATTATTGTTGTTGTTGAACTACTATTATTGTTGTTGTTGTTGTTGTACTACTATTATTGTTGTTGTTGTTGTTGAACTGCTATTATTGTTGTTGTTGTTGTTGTTGAACTACTATTATTGTTGTTGTTGAACTGCTATTATTGTTGTTGTTGTTGTTGTTGAACTGCTATTATTGTTGTTGTTGCTGTTGTTGAACTGCTATTATTGTTGTTGTTGAACTGCTATTATTGTTGTTGTTGTTATTGAACTGCTATTATTGTTGTTGTTGAACTGCTATTATTGTTGTTGTTGAACTGCTATTATTGTTGTTGTTGAACTGCTATTATTGTTGTTGTTGAACTGCTAGTATTGTTGTTGTTGAACTGCTATTATTGTTGTTGTTGTACTACTATTATTGTTGTTGTTGTTGTTGAACTACTATTATTGTTGTTGTTGAACTGCTATTATTGTTGTTGTTGAACTGCTATTATTGTTGTTGTTGAACTGCTATTATTGTTGTTGTTGAACTGCTATTATTGTTGTTGTTGAACTGCTATTATTGTTGTTGTTGTACTACTAATATTGTTGTTGTTGTTGAACTTCTATTATTGTTGTTGTTGAATTACTATTATTATTGTTGTTGTTGTTGTTGTTGTTGATCTGCTATTATTGTTGTTGTTGTTGTTGTTGAACTGCTATTATTGTTGGTGTTGTTGTTGTACTACTATTATTGTTGTTGTTGTTGTTGTACTACTATTATTGTTGTTGTTGAACTACTATTATTATTGTTGTTGTTGTTGTTGTTGTTGAACTGCTATTATTGTTGTTGTTGTTGTTGTTGTAGTACTATTATTGTTGTTATTGTTGTTGTTGTACTACTATTATTGTTGTTGTTGTACTACTATTATTGTTGTTGTTGAACTGCTATTATTGTTGTTGTTGTTGTTGTTGAACTGCTATTATTGTTGTTGTTGTTGTACTACTATTGTTGTTGTTGTTGTTGAACTGCTATTATTGTTGTTGTTGTTGTTGTACTACTATTGTTGATGTTGTTGTTGTTGAACTGCTATTATTGTTGTTGTTGAACTGCTATTATTGTTGTTGTTGAACTGCTATTATTGTTGTTGTTGTTGTTGTTGAACTGCTATTATTGTTGTTGTTGTTGTTGTACTACTATTATTGTTGTTGTTGTACTACTATTATTGTTGTTGTTGAACTGCTGTTATTGTTGTTGTTGAACTGCTATTATTGTTGTTGTTGTTGTTGTTGAACTGCTATTATTGTTGTTGTTGTTGTACTACTATTATTGTTGTTGTTGTTGTTGGTGAACTGCTATTATTGTTGTTGTTGTACTACTATTATTGTTGTTGTTGTACTACTATTATTGTTGTTGTTGTTGTTGAACTATTATTATTGTTGTTGTTGAACTACTATTATTGTTGTTGTTGTTGTTGTTGAACTACTATTATTGTTGTTGTTGTACTGCTATTATTGTTGTTGTTGTTGTTGAACTACTATTATTGTTGTTGTTGTTGTTGAACTACTATTATTGTTGTTGTTGTACTGCTATTATTGTTGTTGTTGTTGTTGTTGTACTACTATTATTGTTGTTGTTGTTGTTGAACTACTATTATTTTTGTTGTTGAACTACTATTATTGTTGTTGTTGTTGAACTACTATTATTGTTGTTGTTGTACTGCTATTGTTGTTGTTGTTGTTGTTGTTGAACTACTATTATTGTTGTTGTTGTACTGCTATTATTGTTGTTGTTGTTGTTGTTGAACTACTATTATTGTTGTTGTTGTACTGCTATTATTGTTGTTATTGTTGTTGTTGTACTACTATTATTGTTGTTGTTGTTGTTGTTGAACTACTATTATTGTTGTTGTTGAACTACTATTATTGTTGTTGTTGTTGTTGAACTACTATTATTGTTGTTGTTGCACTGCTATTGTTGTTGTTGTTGTTGTTGAACTACTATTATTGTTGTTGTTGTACTGCTATTATTGTTGTTGTTGTTGTTGAACTGCTATTATTGTTGTTTTTTATTATAATTATTAATTTTTTGCTTTGATGACTTCATGGTAAAACTTCGTGCACATCAGTGATTACAACATCACACCAACATTCAGTACAACATCACGTCATCATTCAGTACAACATCACGTCATCATTCAGTACAACATCACGTCATCATTCAGTACAACATCACGTCATCACTCAGTACAACATCACGTCATCATTCAGTACAACATCACGTCATCATTCAGTACAACATCACGTCATCATTCAGTACAACATCACGTCATCATTCAGTACAACATCATGCCAACATTGAGTACAACATCACGTCATCATTCAGTACAACATCACGCCAACATTGAGTACAACATCACGTCATCATTCAGTACAACATCACGTCATCATTCAGTACAACATCACGTCATCATTCAGTACAACATCATGCCAACATTGAGTACAACATCACGTCATCATTCAGTACAACATCACGTCATTATTCAGTACAACATCACGTCATTATTCAGTACAACATCACGTCATCATTCAGTACAACATCACGTCATCATTCAGTACAACATCACGTCATCATTCAGTACAACATCACGTCATCATTCAGTACAACATCACGTCATCATTCAGTACAACATCACGTCATCATTCAGTACAACATCATGCCAACATTGAGTACAACATCACGTCATCATTCAGTACAACATCATGCCAACATTGAGTACAACATCATGCCAACATTCAGTACAACATCATGCCAACATTCAGTACAACATCATGCCAACATTCAGTACATCATCACGTCATCGTTCAGTGCAACTCATGATAGCATGATGCACCGTGTGATGTGTGTGTGTGTGTGAGTGTGTGTGTGTGTAAATAATAATAATAAAAATAATAATAAACGGTTTATTAAGAGAGTTCCAGTCGGTGGCTGAAAATATACAGACTTATATTTGATTTAGACATAATGATATAATATGCATTGAATACATTTACAACATCACGTCATCATTCAATGCAACATCATTCAGTACAGTGTGTGTGTGTGTGTGTGTGTGTGTGTTTTGTGTTTTAATAATAATAATAATAATAATAATTAACGGTTTATTGAAAAAGTTCTGCAGCCCGATGGCTGAAAATATACACTGGACATAAATGACTTATTACATACATTGGTGGTTTAACAAAAGCCTTCATTAGGGAAAGGTAAAGGAACATACAGTGAACATACAGATTAATGTTGGATTGTACGTGTTGAACAGCAAACACGTAGTGTAGTAACTCCCTCCCAGATGGTGTTTGGAGGGACCTCACGTGGTGTAGTAATTCCCTCACAGATGGTGTTATGAGGGGCCTCACGTGGTGTAGTAATTCCCTCACAGATGGTGTTATGAGGGGCCTCACGTGGTGTAGTAAATCCCTCACAGATGGCGTTATGAGGGGCCTCACGTGGTGTAGTAAATCTCTCACAGATGGTGTTATGAGGGGCCTCACAGATGGTGTTATGAGGGGCCTCACGTGGTGTAGTAATTCCCTCACAGATGGTGTTTTGAGGGGCCTCACGTGGTGTAGTAATTCCCTCACAGATGGTGTTATGAGGGGCCTCACGTGGTGTAGTGACTCCTTCACATATGGAGTTATGAGGGGCCTGACATGGTGTAGTAATTCCCTCACAGATGGTGTTATATGAGTGAGGTGTGGTCCCAGGCCTTCCTATCGTAGACGGATTAACACATCGCTGGTTGTTGGGTCTCACCGGCCGCTATCACCGGGTACCTGGGACCTCACTGTGTGAAGGTCAACCCGGGTATGACTGTTACTGTTGAGTTGTTCTCACTGACTTAAGCACTGTTCACCACTGTTCACCTCTGTTTAACACTGGTTCCATTCCTTTCCTAAATGAAACAGCAACTTCTGGCGAGAACATGTTGATATTCCCGTGGGGAGGAGGGTTCAGGGGAGGGGGCTGGTATGGGCCAACACAACAGTTGACCTGGCTGCTCTGAGAGGAGCGCCAGGCACGTCTCGACCCTTCGGTGGTCAAGGATGTGTGTGTGTGTGTGTGTGTGTGTTTTTTGTGTGTGTGTTGTGTGTGTGTGTGTGTGTGTGTTTTGTGTGTGTGTGTGTGTGTGTGTGTGTGTGTTTGTTGTGTGTGTTTGTTGTGTGTGTGTGTGTGTGTGTGTGTTTTGTGTGTGTGTGTGTGTGTGTGAATAATAATAATAATAATTAACGGTTTATTGAAAGAGCTTGGCAGCCAGAAGGCTGAAAATATACAGTTACATATTTGGGGAATGGGTTACGAATTACAAATAATATACAAGTAACAAAATTGATACAAATAAGATATATAATAACTAGATGGGGAAAAGCTCAAACTACAGTTCATTTCAACATAGTGACAGTGCAAGAAGTAGTGTTTACTGGGAGTGAATACACTGGTTTATTACAAGTTATTGATAATTTTTACAATGGTTGGGACTGGGCTGTTCTTATAGCGATCAGTTCGTGCACGTATGGGCTGGATGCGGTTGTGGTGTCGAACAGCAATTCTCGGGCTAGGGATCTCAGGTGGTAGTAGAAGCCGGTGTCGAGGATGGTGTGTGTGTGTGTGTGTGTGTGTGTGTGTGTGTGTGTGTGTGTACCTGTTTTACGCCTCATGCCTCCAGCTGTGAGTTGACCTTAAAGACGCCTCGATCAACACCCACGAAGCCCGTTTACTCAACAGTGTATAGTGTGGGTACATGAGGTGGCTGTATCCTCTTGTGTGGGTACATGGGGCGGTGGCTGTATCCTCTAGTGTGGGTACCTGAGGTGGCTGTATCCTCTTGTGTGGGCACATGAGGTGGCTGTATCCTCTTGTGTGGGTACATGAGGCGGTGGTTGTATCCTCTTGTGTGGGTACATGAGGTGGCTGTATCCTCTAGTGTGGGTACATGAGGCGGTGGCTGTATCCTCTTGTGTGGGTACATGAGGCGGTGGTTGTATCCTCTTGTGTGGGTACATGAGGCGGTGGTTGTATCCTCTTGTGTGGGTACATGAGGCGGTGGTTGTATCCTCTTGTGTGGGTACATGAGACGGTGGCTGTATCCTCTTGTGTGGGTACATGAGGTGGCTGTATCCTCTTGTGTGGGTACCTGAGACGGTGGCTGTATCCTCTTGTGTGGGTACATGAGGCGGTGGCTGTATCCTCTTGAATTATTACAAGCTAACCAAAACTACATACATATTTTGCTGTACTCTTAGACAAGTTTGACCTAATAATGCTAAATATGTCTTTTCAGGTGTTGTCAGAGGGTCTTCAGGTCATAAAGTTCAGCCATGTAAGTACCTTCGTTAATTGTATCATATTTATCTGTAGTTCCATAAATATTTTCAGTTCCAAGGTTCAGAGTCTAAGGTTCATCTATTCAAAGCTTTATAACTTCGGGGTTCAGAGTCTCTAAGGTTCATCTATTCAAAGCTTTATAACTTCGGGGTTCAGAGTCTAAGGTTCATCTGCTCAACGCTTTATAACTTCGGGGTTCAGAGTCTCTAAGGTTCATCTATTCAAAGCCTTACTCATAACTGTGGTGTAATAACTTGTGTGTCGTTAATGTGTTGTGATTGTAGCCAAGTTAAGAGAGGAGCAGCAGGTAGTGGAGGCTGTTCTCCAGTCGTGTGTGGAGGAAAAAATACTGTAAATTCCTCTGAGATTCTTGGTCCTGAGAACTTAACTTAAATGATAGACCGAGATATCTCACCGTGATTATCAAGAATTCTCGTAAGTTAAGAGGCAAAGATTAACCGAGACTTGACCTTAACGTAGATCAAATTACACTTAACAACCGGATAGTGGATAAAATTTAACATGGAATGCCATTAGAAAGAATTCCTGTCTTATGTTGGCTCATGCGGACTTACAAGCAAAGACCTTGTTTATAAAAGGTCACGCTGCTTTCCTGCCCGGTCACCGCAGTGGGACCTGGGGGGTGGGGTGCTCACTCCAGGGGTAGAAACTCGTTCCTTGTTCCTCCATGGAGAGAGAGGTGGAGAAATAATATCCTGAACTATTCGTCATTGTTCGCCTCAGATCGCCCTGTTGTACACCTAACTTATCAGCTTTTGGTACTGGTGTTGGAAGCTGTTGGTGTTGGGCAGAGGTTCGGTTTGGTTTAATCTGGTTAGGTCTGGTTAGGTTTGGTTTGGTTTAATCTGGTTTGGTTTGGTTTAATCTGGTTTGGTTTGGTTAGGTTCGGTTTGGTTTAATCTGGTTAGGTTTGGTTCGGTTTGGTTTAATCTGGTTAGGTTCGGTTTGGTTTAATCTGGTTAGGTTAGGTTTGGTTTAATCTGGTTAGGTTAGGTTTGGTTTAATCTGGTTAGGTTAGGTTTGGTTTAATCTGGTTAGGCTCGGTTTGGTTTAATCTCGTTAGGTTAGGTTAGGTTTGGTTTAATCTGGTTAGGTTTGGTGTATTTTGGTGATGTTTGGATTAGGTTAGGTTAGGTTTGATGAGGTGAGGTTAGGTTAAGTTCAGCTGCGTAAGGTTACGTTAAGTTAATCAAGGCTTATGGTTAGGATAGGTTAGGTTAGGTTAAGTTAAGTTTCTTTAGGTTAGGTTAGGTTAAGTTTGTTTAGGTTAAGTTAGGTTAGGTTAGGTTAGGTTAGGTTATTATTTAGTTAAGTTTGGTTAAGTGGGGTCAGGTTTTGGATAGGATACATTAAGTTAGGTTAGGCAATTGTTTGGTTAGGTGAGGTCAAGTTAGGTCAGGTTTATGGATAGGTTACGTTAAGTTAGGTTAGGTTAGGCTATGTTAGGTTAAGCTAAGCTATTGTTTGGTTAAGTTAGGTTATGGATAAGTTCGGTTGTTAGATAAGTATATTAATAATGAAACTCTACTGAATATTAATATATATATAGTTTATTTAGTGTGTTACTGTAGTCATTCTCCCTCGTACACAAAGGTCGTTATCCTGAATCACCACGACACATGACCTAAGCTGTTGTGTCGCCAGGGATGTTATTACCACTACCAATCAATCCTTCGTCTGATCTTTGCCGGTTATTCAGTTGTTATTGTTCGCATGTAACTCAATCCATCGTCCCAGTTGTCTGTTAACTCGGGTCTTCTTCCTCAATGATTTTTTTTTCATTTTTTTTATACACAGTTTACAGCTCTATATCTGGTGGAGCTTTTCTTTACTTCTATATATTTTTTTTAATGTTTTTGTTTTATTTTTACTTATAGCATTTCCACGCTAAGCTGCCCCACTCCTCGCCTATAATAGCTCCAAATACCTGACTGGTTCCCCTGACCGTATTACCCCCCACCGGACTGCACTATAATTACGTATTTATGTCAACCTTTTATAACCTCCGTGAAGTGTTAATTCCTTGAAATGATTTATATTTTGATAATCCAGATACAGTATTTAACATTATTTTAGATAATAACAAGTCTGCTTACCAATTGTTAACACATATAGTTTGAATTTTCTATGAACCAATCAGTTATTAGTATAGAAGAGGACGGCGCCTGTTAGTGTGGATATGGTATTGTGTACACCTTTTAATTTACCCGGTCTCCTGTTTATTTATTTTTTTTTATTTTTTTTAGTCCATTTTCACCTCATTTAATATTTCTTCTTATATCATCTTATTTTCTTCTTCGTAGTTTGTGTGTGTCTCTTACCACGTCTACGGAACAATGGGTTTTAGTTCCTGGTTGTATTCAAGAGAGGGAGTGTTTGTTGTGGTCAGAGCTTCCTTGGGTCTCCACCAGGGGGAATAATAATGAAGAAAGAGTCAGTTTTGTGTCTGTCTGTGTGTAGAGTAAGCGCGTCTAGCAGCTTGTGTAGGTAATGTGATACACCACTGTAGTAAGAAGGTGTTATATAGACCAAATGGTGTCTCGGTTCACCTCTTCCGTGTACTAGTTCCTGGTGTCTCCTGGAACAGTTTAATATTATTTCCTCAAATGCCGTAACTCCCCCACTGGTCGGCCCTCCACACACACTGCAGCCTTCTTTCTTACATACTTCTTCTCACCTCTCACTCCCTCACCTCTCATATTAACACTTGTCTGTTGGCGTATATGCACCGTATATAAACAGTTTGTCCTTGATAAACAGTGTCGACGAAAACAGGTTAAAGTTATCTTATTTACCGAGACTCGCTAGGCTAGATGGTCCCTTATGCGGTGTCGTCGTGTGTAAACTGGGAAGGATAAATTATTTATTATGAATTAACAGTTTAGTCATCACAGAAGGAAAACAACAAGTTATATGTGATTATAGTTAATTTTTTGTCGTTAGTGACCAAGTGTGTGTGTGTGTGTGTGTGTGTGTGTGTGTGTGTGTGTGTGTGTTTTAGACAATTGGCAAGTAAACATTATTAAATATGAGTAATTTTGATGGATACGTCATGTTAATGTGACCAAGTCCACCGTCTCCGTCACAGGCCTATTGGGCAGGTAAAGCCTGGGGGGGGGGGGGGGGGGGCAGAGAGACGCAGGGCCGGGTGGCATGGCTCAGGGGCGTGTTGACATTCCATTACTGATCCTGTTGTGGCGTGGCTCAGCAAGACAGTCATAACCGGTATACCACACTTACGGTCACGTGTATATCACACTAACTGTCACGTGTATACCACACTAACGGTCACGTGTATACCACACTTACGGTCACGTGTATACCACACTAACGGTCACGTGTATACCACACTAACGGTCACGTGTATACCACACTAACGGTCACGTGTATACCACACTAACGGTCACGTGTATACCACACTTACGGTCACGTGTATACCACACTAACGGTCACGTGTATACCACACTAACGGTCACGTGTATACCACACAAACGGTCACGTGTATACCACACTAACGGTCACGTGTATACCACACTAACGGTCACGTGTATACCACACTAACGGTCACGTGTATACCACACTTACGGTCACGTGTATATCACACTTACGGTCACGTGTATACCACACTAACGGTTAGGTGTATACCACACTAACGGTCACGTGTATACCACACTAACGGTCACGTGTATACCACACTTACGGTCACGTGTATACCACACTTACGGTCACGTGTATATCACACTTACGGTCACGTGTATACCCCACTAACGGTCACGTGTGTACCACACTAACGGTCACGTGTATATCACACTTACGGTCACGTGTATACCACACTAACGGTCACGTGTATACCACACTTACGGTCACGTGTATACCACACTAACGGTCACGTGTATACCACACTTACGGTCACGTGTATATCACACTAACGGTCACGTGTATATCACACTTACGGTCACGTGTATATCACACTTACGGTCACGTGTATACCACACTAACGGTCACGTGTATACCACACTAACGGTCACGTGTATATCACACTTACGGTCACGTGTATATCACACTTACGGTCACGTGTATACCACACTTACGGTCACGTGTATACCACACTTACGGTCACGTGTATACCACACTAACGGTCACGTGTATACCACACTAACGGTCACGTGTATACCACACTTACGGTCCCGTGTATACCACACTTACGGTCACGTGTATACCACACTAACGGTCACGTGTATACCACACTTACGGTCACGTGTATACCACACTTACGGTCACGTGTATATCACACTTACGGTCACGTGTATACCACACTAACGGTCACGTGTATATCACACTTACGGTCACGTGTATATCACACTTACGGTCACGTGTATACCACACTTACGGTCACGTGTATACCACACTTACGGTCACGTGTATATCACACTTACGGTCACGTGTATACCACACTTACGGTCACGTGTATACCACACTAACGGTCACGTGTATACCACATTTACGGTCACGTGTATACCACACTAACGGTCACGTGTATGCCACACTAACGGTCACGTGTATGCCACATTTACGGTCACGTGTATACCACACTAACGGTCACGTGTATACCACACTAACGGTCACGTGTATACCACACTTACGGTCACGTGTATATCACACTTACGGTCACGTGTATACCACACTTACGGTCACGTGTATACCACACTTACGGTCACGTGTATATCACACTTACGGTCATGTGTATATCACACTTACGGTCACGTGTATACCACACTTACGGTCACGTGTATACCACACTAACGGTCACGTGTATACCACACTTACGGTCACGTGTATATCACACTTACGGTCACGTGTATATCACACTTACGGTCACGTGTATACCACACTAACGGTCACGTGTATACCACACTAACGGTCACGTGTATACCACACTTACGGTCACGTGTATACCACACTTACGGTCACGTGTATACCACACTTACGGTCACGTGTATACCACACTAACGGTCACGTGTATATCACACTTACGGTCACGTGTATGCCACTATCTCAACTAATTCTATATTATCTTGTAGGTTATGTCTATCCTTATCTAACCTAACCTAACCTAACCCAACCCCTCGATCTCACCCTCAACTAAGTGCCAATCATTGTTTACTCAACTCATTCACTAATTAAAAACCCCAACAAACTACATCTCTTGTCTTCACCTGCTAAACCTAACCTAACCTAACCAAACCAATACTTGATCACATCCTCGGCCATCACGTCACACACTGCCCGCAGTCTACAGTACATCATGGTGAGAAAGGCCTTGATGTATGCAAATTTAACTGAACAATTGTCAATGTTAAGCCTTCCCCTACCCCCCTCCCCCCCTCCCCCCCTCTCACCCACACTCCAAACAGGGCTTTCACTTCCGGTAAGTCTCCCCACACACACACACCGCTGATGCTTACTAACAGGGCATAACGGAACAGCATCACAACATAAACACAGCATCAATATAGATGAAAAACATAAGTAGTCATAGTACCATCAGGAAATAAGAATGGCACAATAATAACAACAGATAGGCAGCACACAACAACAACAACAACAACATACAACAACAACAACAACATACAACAACAACAACATACAACAACAACAACAACAACAACAACATACAACAACAACAACATACAACAACAACAACAACAACAACATACAACAACAACAACAACATAAAACAACACCAACAACAACAACATACAACAACAACAACAACAACAACAACATACAACAACAACAACAACATACAACAACAACAACAACAACATACAACAACAACAACAACAACATACAACAACAACAACAACATACAACAACAACAACATACAACAACAACAACAACAACAACAACAACTACACCACCTCATGAAGAAATGTGTTTGTTTTGTTGGTGGAGACACTTGTCATCCTTCTCTCGCCTCAGTGTATCGAGTAAACATCTTTTTCTGTGTCCCTGTGTCCCTGTGCTATAGGAGAGTGTGTGGGTGTTGTCATCGCCTGTTCGTATATTATGTCTGAATGATGGTCTTCACAATTTCAGGACAATATTGCTCGGTGGGAAGGTTCACGCGCTCACTGATGTACGGTAACACACGAATCTATTTAAGGTATTTAGCTTATAAGGAAGTATTAACGTTCAGACACAAATGATAGGTAATTATGAAGTGCTGTGTCTTCAGGTGTCATTTAACGTCCTTGCTGTGTGGCTCAGTCTGGGGTGTGACTGGTGGTGTAGGTAAACCCAGTACGGTATCCCTAAGGTGGTCGGGGCAGACAGGTAAACCACACCTACAAGCAGTCACGTCTCAGGTGTGTGCTGGGGCCACAGTGCCTGGGCTCAGAAGGCCACTACGCTCTCTCAGAAAATGGTCCACCGTAGTACAGGTCTGCATTAGAGTCAGTGACGTGATCCACCATCGTCCACTTGTTATCACCACGATCAGCTGATTAACAACAACAACGAGCATCTGGGTGTCATCGACTCGACCAACTGAACACGATTGGCTGAATGTTAAAATGTTACTTGTTAAAATCAATTGTCAACATTTACTTACTGCATGACCATTTTACTTGTTAATGTGTTTGCTACAATATTTGTCTCCCTCAAGGTCTGTATTTAGCGGTTCTTGATGCTTTAATGCCACACTCGGGCTCATAGATGCAGTATGTTTGTAAAATTCTATATACTGTAATTAGTCACCGAGACATCACCTTGATAAAAACTTGACAACACACACACACACACACACACACGAGAGAGACAAAGGCCTACTCATGTGTCGCCTTTTCCGGAATATGTGGCTCGGAAACATAGCTTTTATCTTAGATTGTTCTGATGGTGAATTTAATACGCTGAGATTATACGTGTAACTATGAATAACTCTTACCGTATGGGAATTAGGTCACGGATATGTGGAGTCAATATAGTTGTGATCCTGAAATTTGACCTCTCGACCCCTAGTATCAGGTGTTGTTGTTATGGTGAATATATATATCGGGTATGGACAATGTTATTTATTCTGTTCTCTCGTGTTTATGTTCCTGACCTTCATAGTGAAATGGACTCCCTCCCTCCCTACCTCCCTCCCCCAGCTTATTCCACCTGATGATTAAAAACCCTTACATTATCTAGGGGTTAGGTTAGGTTAGGGTAGCTTAGGGGTATGCTATGTCAGATTAGGTTAGGTTAGGTTATGGTAGATTTGGTTATATTATGTCATGTTAAGATAGATTAGGGTATGTTAGGTTAGGTTAGGTTATGGTAGATTAGGTTATATTAGGTCATGTTAAGATAGATTAGGGTATGTTAGGTTAGATTAGGTTATGGTAGATTAGGTTATATTATGTCATGTTAAGATAGATTAGGGTATGTTAGGTTAGGTTAGGTTAGGTTAGGTTAGGTTTAGCGTGGTTAACCTTGAAGTGTCGCCAAACAGTACCCAAATATGTAATAGTGTTTGCTTACGTCGGAGGAGGAAAAAAACGGCAAGGTGAAAGTGTCGACATTTGTAAACGTTTGTTATAAGGTTTACTGAAGGCGACTACGTCATACATAAAGAGGTGTCAGGGGTGCCAACATAACCACAAACAGGTGGCAGGGGTGCCAGCATAACCACAAACAGGTGTCAGGGGTGCCAGCATAACCACAAACAGGTGTCAGGGGTGCCAGCATAATCACAAACAGGTGTCAGGGGTGCCAGCATAACCACAAACAGGTGTCGGGTGCCAGCATAACCACAAACAGGTGTCAGGGGTGCCAACATAGCCACAAACAGGTGTCAGGGGTGCCAACATAACCACAAACAGGTGTCAGGGGTGCCAACATAACCACAAACAGGTGACAAGGGTGCCAGTATAACCACAAACAGGTGTCAGGGGTGCCAACATAACCACAAACAGGTGTCAGGGGTGCCAACATAACCAAAAACAGGTGTCAGGGGTGCCAACATAACCACAAACAGGTGACAGGGGTGCCAACATAACCACAAACAGGTGACAGGGGTGCCAATATAACCACAAACAGGTGTCAAGGGTGCCAACATAACCACAAACAGGTGTCAGGGGTGCCAACATAACCACAAACAGGTGACAGGGGTGCCAACATAACCACAAGCAGGTGTCAGGGGTGCCAGCATAACCACAAACAGGTGACAAGGGTGCCAACATAACCACAAACAGGTGACAGGGGTGCCAACATAACCACAAACAGGTGTCAGGGGTGCCAACATAACCACATACAGGTGACAGGGGTGCCAACATAACCACAAACAGGTGACAGGGGTGCCAACATAACCACAAACAGGTGTCAGGGGTGCCAACATAACCACAAACAGGTGTCAGGGGTGCCAACATAACCACAAACAGGTGTCAGGGGTGCCAAAATAACCACAAACAGGTGTCAAGGGTGCCAACATAACCACAAACAGGTGTCAGGGGTGTCAACATAACCACAAACAGGTGTCAAGGGTGCCAACATAACCACAAACAGGTGAAAAGGGTGCCAACATAACCACAAACAGGTGACAGGGGTGCCAACATAACCACAAACAGGTGACAAGGGTGCCAACATAACCATAAACAAGTGACAGGGGTGCCAACATAACCACGAACAGGTGACAGGGGTGCCAACATAACCACAAACAGGTGTCAAGGGTGCCAGCATAACCACAAACAGGTGACAGGGGTGCCAACATAACCACAAACAGGTGACAGGGGTGCCAGCATAACCATAAACAAGTGACAGGGGTGCCAACATAACCACAAACAGGTGTCAGTGGTGCCAGCATAACCACAAACAGGTGACAAGTGTGCCAACATAACCACAAACAGGTGGCAGGGGTGCCAACATAACCACAAACAGGTGACAGGGGTGCCAACATAACCACAAACAGGTGACAGGGGTGCCAACATAACCACAAACAGGTGTCAGGGGTGCCAGCATAACCACAAACAGGTGTCAGGGGTGCCAGCATAACCACAAACAGGTGACAGGGGTGCCAACATAACCATAAACGGGTGACAGGGGTGCCAACATAACCACAAACAGGTGTCAGGGGTGCCAAAATAACCACAAACAGGTGGCAGGGGTGCCAACATAACCACAAACAGGTGACAGGGGTGCCAACATAACCACAAACAGGTGACAGGGGTGCCAACATAACCACGAACAGGTGTCAAGGGTGCCAACATAACCACGAACAGGTGTCAGGGGTGCCAACATAACCACAAACAGGTGGCAGGGGTGCCAGCATAACCAGAAACAGGTGTCAGGGGTGCCAGCATAACCAGAAACAGGTGACAGGGGTGCCAACATAACCACAAACTGGTGACAGGGGTGCCAACATAACCACAAACAGGTGGCAGGGGTGCCAACATAACCACAAACAGGTGTCAGGGGTGTTAGCATAACCACAAACAGGTGTCAGGGGTGTCAGCATAACCACAAACAGGTGTCAGGGGTGTCAGCATAACCACAAACAGGTGTCAGGGGTGCCAGCATAACCACGAACAGGTGTCAGGGGTGCCAGCATAACCACAGACAGGTGACAGGGGTGCCAACATAACCACAAACAGGTGACAGGGGTGCCAACATAACCACAAGCAGGTGACAGGGGTGCCAACATAACCACAAACAGGTGACAGGGGTGCCAACATAACCACAAACAAGTGACAGGGGTGCCAACATAACCAC
Organism: Homarus gammarus; assembly: GCA_958450375.1. Classification (NCBI taxonomy): domain Eukaryota; kingdom Metazoa; phylum Arthropoda; class Malacostraca; order Decapoda; family Nephropidae; genus Homarus; species Homarus gammarus. Next base: position 307,281 of record CAUDMG010003799.1, read on the forward strand.
AAACAGGTGACAGGGGTGACAACATAACCACAAACAGGTGACAGGGGTGCCAACATAAACACAAACAGGTGACACGGGTGCCAACATAACCACAAACAGGTGACAGGGGTGCCAACATAACCACTAACAGGTGTCAGGGGTGCCAGCATAACCACATACAGGTGACAGGGGTGCCAACATAACCACATACAGGTGACAGGGGTGCCAACATAACCACAAACAGGTGACAGGGGTGCCAACATAACCACAAACAGTTGACAGGGGTTCCAACATAACCACAAACAGGTGACAGGGGTGCCAACATAACCACAAACAGGTGTCAGGGGTGCCAACATAACCACAAACAGGTGACAGGGGTGCCAGCATAACCACATACAGGTGACAGGGGTGCCAACATAACCACAAACAGGTGACAGGGGTGCCAACATAACCACAAACAGGTGACAGGGGTGCCAACATAACCACAAACAGGTGACAGGGGTGCCAACATAACCACAAACAGGTGACACGGGTGCCAACATAACCACAAACAGGTGACAGGGGTGCCAACATAACCACAAACAGTTGACAGGGGTGCCAACATAACCACAAACAGGTGACAGGGGTGCCAGCATAACCACAAACAGGTGACAGGGGTGCCAACATAACCACAAACAGGTGACAGGGGTGCCAACATAACCACAAACAAGTGACAGGGGTGCCAACATAACCACAAACAGGTGACAGGGGTGCCAACATAACCACAAACAGGTGACAGGGGTGCCAACATACCCACAAACAGGTGACACGGGTGCCAACATAACCACAAACAGGTGACACGGGTGCCAACATAACCACAAACAGGTGACAGGGGTACCAACATATCCACTAACAGGTGTCAGGGGTGCCAGCATAACCACATACAGGTGACAGGGGTTTCCAACATAACCACAAAAAGGTGACAGGGGTGTCAACATAACCACAAACAGTTGACAGGGGTTCCAACATAGCCACAAACAGGTGACAGGGGTGCCAACATAACCACAAACAGGTGTCAGGGGTGCCAACATAACCACAAACAGGTGACAGGGGTGCCAGCATAACCACAAACAGGTGACAGGGGTGCCAACATAACCACAAACAGGTGACAGGGGTGCCAACATAACCACAAACAGGTGACAGGGGTGCCAACATAACCACAAACAGGTGACACGGGTGCCAACATAACCACAAACAGGTGACAGGGGTGCCAACATAACCACAAACAGTTGACAGGGGTGTCAACATAACCACAAACAGGTGACAGGGGTGCCAGCATAACCACAAACAGGTGACAGGGGTGCCAACATAACCACAAGCAGGTGACAAGGGTGCCAGTATAACCACAAACAGGTGACACGGGTGCCAACATAACCACAAACAGGTGACAAGGGTGCCAACATAACCACAAACATGTGACAGGGGTGCCAACATAACCACAAACAGGTGACAGGGGTGCCAACATAACCACAAACAGGTGACTGGGGTGCCAGCATATCCACAAACAGGTGACAGGGGTGCCAACACAACCACAAACAGGTGACAGGGGTGCCAACACAACCACAAACAGGTGACAGGGGTGCCAACACAACCACAAACAGTTGACAGGGATGCCAACATAACCACTAACAGGTGTCAGGGGTGCCAGCATAACCACATGTAGGTGACAGGGGTGCCAACATAACCAGAAACAGGTGACAGGGGTGCCAACGTAACCACAAACAGTTGACAGGGGTTCCAACATAACCACAAACAGGTGACAGGGGTGCCAACATAACCACAAACAGGTGTCAGGGGTGCCAACATAACCACAAACAGGTGACAGGGGTGCCAGCATAACCACATACAGGTGACAGGGGTGCCAACATAACCACAAACAGGTGACAGGGGTGCCAACATAACCACAAACAGGTGACAGGGGTGCCAACATAACCACAAACAGGTGACAGGGGTGCCAACATAACCACAAACAGGTGACACGGGTGCCAACATAACCACAAACAGGTGACAGGGGTGCCAACATAACCACAAACAGTTGACAGGGGTGCCAACATAACCACAAACAGGTGACAGGGGTGCCAGCATAACCACAAACAGGTGACAGGGGTGCCAACATAACCACAAACAGGTGACAGGGGTGCCAACATAACCACAAACAAGTGACAGGGGTGCCAACATAACCACAAACAGGTGACTGGGGTGCCAGCATATCCACAAACAGGTGACAGGGGTGCCAACACAACCACAAACAGGTGACAGGGGTGCCAACACAACCACAAACAGGTGACAGGGGTGCCAACACAACCACAAACAGTTGACAGGGATGCCAACATAACCACTAACAGGTGTCAGGGGTGCCAGCATAACCACATGTAGGTGACAGGGGTGCCAACATAACCAGAAACAGGTGACAGGGGTGCCAACGTAACCACAAACAGTTGACAGGGGTTCCAACATAACCACAAACAGGTGACAGGGGTGCCAACATAACCACAAACAGGTGTCAGGGGTGCCAACATAACCACAAACAGGTGACAGGGGTGCCAGCATAACCACATACAGGTGACAGGGGTGCCAACATAACCACAAACAGGTGACAGGGGTGCCAACATAACCACAAACAGGTGACAGGGGTGCCAACATAACCACAAACAGGTGACAGGGGTGCCAACATAACCACAAACAGGTGACACGGGTGCCAACATAACCACAAACAGGTGACAGGGGTGCCAACATAACCACAAACAGTTGACAGGGGTGCCAACATAACCACAAACAGGTGACAGGGGTGCCAGCATAACCACAAACAGGTGACAGGGGTGCCAACATAACCACAAACAGGTGACAGGGGTGCCAACATAACCACAAACAAGTGACAGGGGTGCCAACATAACCACAAACAGGTGACAGGGGTGCCAACATAACCACAAACAGGTGACAGGGGTGCCAACATACCCACAAACAGGTGACACGGGTGCCAACATAACCACAAACAGGTGACACGGGTGCCAACATAACCACAAACAGGTGACAGGGGTACCAACATATCCACTAACAGGTGTCAGGGGTGCCAGCATAACCACATACAGGTGACAGGGGTTTCCAACATAACCACAAAAAGGTGACAGGGGTGTCAACATAACCACAAACAGTTGACAGGGGTTCCAACATAGCCACAAACAGGTGACAGGGGTGCCAACATAACCACAAACAGGTGTCAGGGGTGCCAACATAACCACAAACAGGTGACAGGGGTGCCAGCATAACCACATACAGGTGACAGGGGTGCCAACATAACCACAAACAGGTGACAGGGGTGCCAACATAACCACAAACAGGTGACAGGGGTGCCAACATAACCACAAACAGGTGACACGGGTGCCAACATAACCACAAACAGGTGACAGGGGTGCCAACATACCCACAAACAGTTGACAGGGGTGTCAACATAACCACAAACAGGTGACAGGGGTGCCAGCATAACCACAAACAGGTGACAGGGGTGCCAACATAACCACAAACAGGTGACAAGGGTGCCAGTATAACCACAAACAGGTGACACGGGTGCCAACATAACCACAAACAGGTGACAAGGGTGCCAACATAACCACAAACATGTGACAGGGGTGCCAACATAACCACAAACAGGTGACAGGGGTGCCAACATAACCACAAACAGGTGACTGGGGTGCCAGCATATCCACAAACAGGTGACAGGGGTGCCAACACAACCACAAACAGGTGACAGGGGTGCCAACACAACCACAAACAGGTGACAGGGGTGCCAACACAACCACAAACAGTTGACAGGGGTGCCAACATAACCACAAACAGGTGACAGGGGTGCCAACATAACCACAAACAGGTGACAAGGGTGCTAGTATAACCACAAACAGGTGACAAGGGTGCCAACATAACCACAAACAGGTGTCAGGGGTGCCAACATAACCACAAACAGGTGACAGGGGTGCCAACATAACCACAAGCAGGTGTCAGGGGTGCCAGCATAACCACAAACAGGTGACAAGGGTGCCAACATAACCACAAACAGGTGACAGGGGTGCCAACATAACCACAAACAGGTGTCAGGGGTGCCAACATAACCACATACAGGTGACAGGGGTGCCAACATAACCACAAACAGGTGACAGGGGTGCCAACATAACCACAAACAGGTGTCAGGGGTGCCAACATAACCACAAACAGGTGTCAGGGGTGCCAACATAACCACAAACAGGTGTCAGGGGTGCCAACATAACCACAAACAGGTGTCAAGGGTGCCAACATAACCACAAACAGGTGTCAGGGGTGTCAACATAACCACAAACAGGTGTCAAGGGTGCCAACATAACCACAAACAGGTGAAAGTGGTGCCAACATAACCACAAACAGGTGACAGGGGTGCCAACATAACCACAAACAGGTGACAAGGGTGCCAACATAACCATAAACAAGTGACAGGGGTGCCAACATAACCACGAACAGGTGACAGGGGTGCCAACATAACCACAAACAGGTGTCACGGGTGCCAGCATAACCACAAACAGGTGACAGGGGTGCCAACATAACCACAAACAGGTGACAGGGGTGCCAGCATAACCATAAACAAGTGACAGGGGTGCCAACATAACCACAAACAGGTGTCAGTGGTGCCAGCATAACCACAAACAGGTGACAAGTGTGCCAACATAACCACAAACAGGTGGCAGGGGTGCCAACATAACCACAAACAGGTGACAGGGGTGCCAACATAACCACAAACAGGTGACAGGGGTGCCAACATAACCACAAACAGGTGTCAGGGGTGCCATAATAACCACAAACAGGTGTCAGGGGTGCCAGCATAACCACAAACAGATGACAGGGGTGCCAACATAACCATAAACGGGTGACAGGGGTGCCAACATAACCACAAACAGGTGTCAGGGGTGCCAAAATAACCACAAACAGGTGGCAGGGGTGCCAACATAACCACAAACAGGTGACAGGGGTGCCAACATAACCACAAACAGGTGACAGGGGTGCCAACATAACCACGAACAGGTGTCAAGGGTGCCAACATAACCACGAACAGGTGTCAGGGGTGCCAACATAACCACAAACAGGTGGCAGGGGTGCCAGCATAACCAGAAACAGGTGTCAGGGGTGCCAGCATAACCAGAAACAGGTGACAGGGGTGCCAACATAACCACAAACTGGTGACAGGGGTGCCAACATAACCACAAACAGGTGGCAGGGGTGCCAACATAACCACAAACAGGTGTCAGGGGTGTTAGCATAACCACAAACAGGTGTCAGGGGTGTCAGCATAACCAGAAACAGGTGTCAGGGGTGTCAGCATAACCACAAACAGGTGTCAGGGGTGCCAGCATAACCACGAACAGGTGTCAGGGGTGCCAGCATAACCACAGACAGGTGACAGGGGTGCCAACATAACCACAAACAGGTGACAGGGGTGCCAACATAACCACAAGCAGGTGACAGGGGTGCCAACATAACCACAAACAGGTGACAGGGGTGCCAACATAACCACAAACAAGTGACAGGGGTGCCAACATAACCACAAACAGGTGACAGGGGTGACAACATAACCACAAACAGGTGACAGGGGTGCCAACATAAACACAAACAGGTGACACGGGTGCCAACATAACCACAAACAGGTGACAGGGGTGCCAACATAACCACTAACAGGTGTCAGGGGTGCCAGCATAACCACATACAGGTGACAGGGGTGCCAACATAACCACAAACAGGTGACAGGGGTGCCAACATAACCACAAACAGTTGACAGGGGTTCCAACATAACCACAAACAGGTGACAGGGGTGCCAACATAACCACAAACAGGTGTCAGGGGTGCCAACATAACCACAAACAGGTGACAGGGGTGCCAGCATAACCACATACAGGTGACAGGGGTGCCAACATAACCACAAACAGGTGACAGGGGTGCCAACATAACCACAAACAGGTGACAGGGGTGCCAACATAACCACAAACAGGTGACAGGGGTGCCAACATAACCACAAACAGGTGACACGGGTGCCAACATAACCACAAACAGGTGACAGGGGTGCCAACATAACCACAAACAGTTGACAGGGGTGCCAACATAACCACAAACAGGTGACAGGGGTGCCAGCATAACCACAAACAGGTGACAGGGGTTCCAACATAACCACAAACAGGTGACAGGGGTGCCAACATAACCACAAACAAGTGACAGGGGTGCCAACATAGCCACAAACAGGTGACAGGGGTGCCAACATAACCACAAACAGGTGACAGGGGTGCCAACATACCCACAAACAGGTGACACGGGTGCCAACATAACCACAAACAGGTGACACGGGTGCCAACATAACCACAAACAGGTGACAGGGGTACCAACATATCCACTAACAGGTGTCAGGGGTGCCAGCATAACCACATACAGGTGACAGGGGTTTCCAACATAACCACAAAAAGGTGACAGGGGTGTCAACATAACCACAAACAGTTGACAGGGGTTCCAACATAGCCACAAACAGGTGACAGGGGTGCCAACATAACCACAAACAGGTGTCAGGGGTGCCAACATAACCACAAACAGGTGACAGGGGTGCCAGCATAACCACATACAGGTGACAGGGGTGCCAACATAACCACAAACAGGTGACAGGGGTGCCAACATAACCACAAACAGGTGACAGGGGTGCCAACATAACCACAAACAGGTGACACGGGTGCCAACATAACCACAAACAGGTGACAGGGGTGCCAACATAACCACAAACAGTTGACAGGGGTGTCAACATAACCACAAACAGGTGACAGGGGTGCCAGCATAACCACAAACAGGTGACAGGGGTGCCAACATAACCACAAGCAGGTGACAAGGGTGCCAGTATAACCACAAACAGGTGACACGGGTGCCAACATAACCACAAACAGGTGACAAGGGTGCCAACATAACCACAAACATGTGACAGGGGTGCCAACATAACCACAAACAGGTGACAGGGGTGCCAACATAACCACAAACAGGTGACTGGGGTGCCAGCATATCCACAAACAGGTGACAGGGGTGCCAACACAACCACAAACAGGTGACAGGGGTGCCAACACAACCACAAACAGGTGACAGGGGTGCCAACACAACCACAAACAGTTGACAGGGGTGCCAACATAACCACTAACAGGTGTCAGGGGTGCCAGCATAACCACATGCAGGTGACAGGGGTGCCAACATAACCAGAAACAGGTGACAGGGGTGCCAACATAACCACAAACAGTTGACAGGGGTTCCAACATAACCACAAACAGGTGACAGGGGTGCCAACATAACCACAAACAGGTGTCAGGGGTGCCAACATAACCACAAACAGGTTATAGGGGTGCCAGCATAACCACATACAGGTGACAGGGGTGCCAACATAACCACAAACAGGTGACAGGGGTGCCAACATAACCACAAACAGGTGACAGGGGTGCCAACATAACCACAAACAGGTGACAGGGGTGCCAACATAACCACAAACAGGTGACACGGGTGCCAACATAACCACAAACAGGTGACAGGGGTGCCAACATAACCACAAACAGTTGACAGGGGTGCCAACATAACCACAAACAGGTGACAGGGGTGCCAGCATAACCACAAACAGGTGACAGGGGTGCCAACATAACCACAAACAGGTGACAGGGGTGCCAACATAACCACAAACAAGTGACAGGGGTGCCAACATAACCACAAACAGGTGACAGGGGTGCCAACATAACCACAAACAGGTGACAGGGGTGCCAACATACCCACAAACAGGTGACACGGGTGCCAACATAACCACAAACAGGTGACACGGGTGCCAACATAACCACAAACAGGTGACAGGGGTACCAACATATCCACTAACAGGTGTCAGGGGTGCCAGCATAACCACATACAGGTGACAGGGGTTTCCAACATAACCACAAAAGGTGACAGGGGTGTCAGCATAACCACAAACAGTTGACAGGGGTTCCAACATAGCCACAAACAGGTGACAGGGGTGCCAACATAACCACAAACAGGTGTCAGGGGTGCCAACATAACCACAAACAGGTGACAGGGGTGCCAGCATAACCACATACAGGTGACAGGGTGCCAACATAACCACAAACAGGTGACAGGGGTGCCAACATAACCACAAACAGGTGACAGGGGTGCCAACATAACCACAAACAGGTGACACGGGTGCCAACATAACCACAAACAGGTGACAGGGGTGCCAACATACCCACAAACAGTTGACAGGGGTGTCAACATAACCACAAACAGGTGACAGGGGTGCCAGCATAACCACAAACAGGTGACAGGGGTGCCAACATAACCACAAACAGGTGACAAGGGTGCCAGTATAACCACAAACAGGTGACACGGGTGCCAACATAACCACAAACAGGTGACAAGGGTGCCAACATAACCACAAACATGTGACAGGGGTGCCAACATAACCACAAACAGGTGACAGGGGTGCCAACATAACCACAAACAGGTGACTGGGGTGCCAGCATATCCACAAACAGGTGACAGGGGTGCCAACACAACCACAAACAGGTGACAGGGGTGCCAACACAACCACAAACAGGTGACAGGGGTGCCAACACAACCACAAACAGTTGACAGGGGTGCCAACATAACCACAAACAGGTGACAGGGGTGCCAACATAACCACAAACAGGTGACAAGGGTGCTAGTATAACCACAAACAGGTGACAAGGGTGCCAACATAACCACAAACAGGTGTCAGGGGTGCCAACATAACCACAAACAGGTGACAGGGGTGCCAACATAACCACAAGCAGGTGTCAGGGGTGCCAGCATAACCACAAACAGGTGACAAGGGTGCCAACATAACCACAAACAGGTGACAGGGGTGCCAACATAACCACAAACAGGTGTCAGGGGTGCCAACATAACCACATACAGGTGACAGGGGTGCCAACATAACCACAAACAGGTGACAGGGGTGCCAACATAACCACAAACAGGTGTCAGGGGTGCCAACATAACCACAAACAGGTGTCAGGGGTGCCAACATAACCACAAACAGGTGTCAGGGGTGCCAACATAACCACAAACAGGTGTCAAGGGTGCCAACATAACCACAAACAGGTGTCAGGGGTGTCAACATAACCACAAACAGGTGTCAAGGGTGCCAACATAACCACAAACAGGTGAAAAGGGTGCCAACATAACCACAAACAGGTGACAGGGGTGCCAACATAACCACAAACAGGTGACAAGGGTGCCAACATAACCATAAACAAGTGACAGGGGTGCCAACATAACCACGAACAGGTGACAGGGGTGCCAACATAACCACAAACAGGTGTCACGGGTGCCAGCATAACCACAAACAGGTGACAGGGGTGCCAACATAACCACAAACAGGTGACAGGGGTGCCAGCATAACCATAAACAAGTGACAGGGGTGCCAACATAACCACAAACAGGTGTCAGTGGTGCCAGCATAACCACAAACAGGTGACAAGTGTGCCAACATAACCACAAACAGGTGGCAGGGGTGCCAACATAACCACAAACAGGTGACAGGGGTGCCAACATAACCACAAACAGGTGACAGGGGTGCCAACATAACCACAAACAGGTGTCAGGGGTGCCATAATAACCACAAACAGGTGTCAGGGGTGCCAGCATAACCACAAACAGATGACAGGGGTGCCAACATAACCATAAACGGGTGACAGGGGTGCCAACATAACCACAAACAGGTGTCAGGGGTGCCAAAATAACCACAAACAGGTGGCAGGGGTGCCAACATAACCACAAACAGGTGACAGGGGTGCCAACATAACCACAAACAGGTGACAGGGGTGCCAACATAACCACGAACAGGTGTCAAGGGTGCCAACATAACCACGAACAGGTGTCAGGGGTGCCAACATAACCACAAACAGGTGGCAGGGGTGCCAGCATAACCAGAAACAGGTGTCAGGGGTGCCAGCATAACCAGAAACAGGTGACAGGGGTGCCAACATAACCACAAACTGGTGACAGGGGTGCCAACATAACCACAAACAGGTGGCAGGGGTGCCAACATAACCACAAACAGGTGTCAGGGGTGTTAGCATAACCACAAACAGGTGTCAGGGGTGTCAGCATAACCAGAAACAGGTGTCAGGGGTGTCAGCATAACCACAAACAGGTGTCAGGGGTGCCAGCATAACCACGAACAGGTGTCAGGGGTGCCAGCATAACCACAGACAGGTGACAGGGGTGCCAACATAACCACAAGCAGGTGACAGGGGTGCCAACATAACCACAAGCAGGTGACAGGGGTGCCAACATAACCACAAACAGGTGACAGGGGTGCCAACATAACCACAAACAAGTGACAGGGGTGCCAACATAACCACAAACAGGTGACAGGGGTGACAACATAACCACAAACAGGTGACAGGGGTGCCAACATAAACACAAACAGGTGACACGGGTGCCAACATAACCACAAACAGGTGACAGGGGTGCCAACATAACCACTAACAGGTGTCAGGGGTGCCAGCATAACCACATACAGGTGACAGGGGTGCCAACATAACCACAAACAGGTGACAGGGGTGCCAACATAACCACAAACAGTTGACAGGGGTTCCAACATAACCACAAACAGGTGACAGGGGTGCCAACATAACCACAAACAGGTGTCAGGGGTGCCAACATAACCACAAACAGGTGACAGGGGTGCCAGCATAACCACATACAGGTGACAGGGGTGCCAACATAACCACAAACAGGTGACAGGGGTGCCAACATAACCACAAACAGGTGACAGGGGTGCCAACATAACCACAAACAGGTGACAGGGGTGCCAACATAACCACAAACAGGTGACACGGGTGCCAACATAACCACAAACAGGTGACAGGGGTGCCAACATAACCACAAACAGTTGACAGGGGTGCCAACATAACCACAAACAGGTGACAGGGGTGCCAGCATAACCACAAACAGGTGACAGGGGTGCCAACATAACCACAAACAGGTGACAGGGGTGCCAACATAACCACAAACAGGTGACAGGGGTGCCAACATAACCACAAACAGGTGACAGGGGTGCCAACATAACCACAAACAGGTGACAGGGGTGCCAACATAACCACAAACAGGTGACACGGGTGCCAACATAACCACAAACAGGTGACACGGGTGCCAACATAACCACAAACAGGTGACAGGGGTGCCAACATATCCACTAACAGGTGTCAGGGGTGCCAGCATAACCACATACAGGTGACAGGGGTTTCCAACATAACCACAAACAGGTGACAGGGGTGTCAACATAACCACAAACAGTTGACAGGGGTTCCAACATAGCCACAAACAGGTGACAGGGGTGCCAACATAACCACAAACAGGTGTCAGGGGTGCCAACATAACCACAAACAGGTGACAGGGGTGCCAGCATAACCACATGCAGGTGACAGGGGTGCCAACATAACCACAAACAGGTGACAGGGGTGCCAACATAACCACAAACAGGTGACAGGGGTGCCAACATAACCACAAACAGGTGACACGGGTGCCAACATAACCACAAACAGGTGACAGGGGTGCCAACATAACCACAAACAGTTGACAGGGGTGTCAACATAACCACAAACAGGTGACAGGGGTGCCAGCATAACCACAAACAGGTGACAGGGGTGCCAACATAACCACAAACAGGTGACAAGGGTGCCAGTATAACCACAAACAGGTGACACGGGTGCCAACATAACCACAAACAGGTGACAAGGGTGCCAACATAACCACAAACATGTGACAGGGGTGCCAACATAACCACAAACAGGTGACAGGGGTGCCAACATAACCACAAACAGGTGACTGGGGTGCCAGCATATCCACAAACAGGTGACAGGGGTGCCAACACAACCACAAACAGGTGACAGGGGTGCCAACACAACCACAAACAGGTGACAGGGGTGCCAACACAACCACAAACAGTTGACAGGGGTGCCAACATAACCACAAACAGGTGACAGGGGTGCCAACATAACCACAAACAGGTGACAAGGGTGCTAGTATAACCACAAACAGGTGACAAGGGTGCCAACATAACCACAAACAGGTGACAGGGGTGCCAACATAACCACAAACAGGTGTCAGGGGTGTCAACATAACCACAAACAGGTGTCAAGGGTGCCAACATAACCACAAACAGGTGACAAGGGTGCCAACATAACCACAAACAGGTGACAGGGGTGCCAACATAACCACAAACAGGTGACAAGGGTGCCAACGTAACCATAAACAAGTGACAGGGGTGCCAACATAACCACGAACAGGTGACAGGGGTGCCAACATAACCACAAACAGGTGTCAAGGGAGCCAACATAACCACAAACAGGTGACAGGGGTGCCAACATAACCACAAACAGGTGACAGGGGTGCCAGCATAACCACAAACAAGTGACAGGGGTGCCAACATAACCACAAACAGGTGTCAGTGGTGCCAGCATAACCACAAACAGGTGACAAGTGTGCCAACATAACCACAAACAGGTGGCAGGGGTGCCAACATAACCACAAACAGGTGACAGGGGTGCCAGCATAACCACAAACAGGTGTCAGGGGTGCCAGCATTACCACAAACAGGTGTCAGGGGTGCCAGCATAACCAGAAACAGGTGACAGGGGTGCCAACATAACCACAAACTGGTGACAGGGGTGCCAACATAACCACAAACAGGTGACAGGGGTGCCAACATAACCACAAACAGGTGACAGGGGTGCCAACATAACCACAAACAGGTGTCAGGGGTGCCAGCATAACCACAAACAGGTGACAGGGGTGCCAGCATAACCACATACAGGTGACAGGGGTGCCAACATAACCACAAACAGGTGTCAGGGGTGCCAACATAACCACAAACAGGTGACAGGGGTGCCAACATAACCACAAACAGGTGTCAGGGGTGCCAACATAACCACAAGCAGGTGACAGGGGTGCCAACATAACCACAAACAGTTGATAGGGGTGCCAACATAACCACGAACAGGTGACAGGGGGTGCCAACATAACCACAAACAGGTGACAAGGGTGCCAACATAACCACAAACAGGTGACAGGGGGCCAACATAACCACAAACAGGTGACAGGGGTGCCAACATAACCACAAACAGGTGACAGGGGTGCCAACAACCACTAACAGGTGTCAGGGGTGCCAGCATAACCACAAACAGGTGACAAGGGTGCCAACATAACCATAAACGGGTGACAGGGGTGCCAACATAACCACAAACAGGTGTCAGGGGTGCCAAAATAACCACAAACAGGTGGCAGGGGTGCCAACATAACCACAAACAGGTGGCAGGGGTGCCAACATAACCACAAACAGGTGTCAGCGGTGCCAGCATAGCCACAAACAGGTGTCAGGGGTGCCAACATAACCACAAACAGGTGACAGGGGTGCCAACATAACCACAAACAGGTGACAGGGGTGCCAACATAACCACAAACAGGTGTCAAGGGTGCCAACATAACCACGAACAGGTGTCAGGGGTGCCAACATAACCACAAACAGGTGGCAGGGGTGCCAGCATAACCACAAACAGGTGTCAGGGGTGCCAGCATAACCACAAACAGGTGACAGGGGTGCCAACATAACCACAAACTGGTGACAGGGGTGCCAACATAACCACAAACAGGTGGCAGGGGTGCCAACATAACCACAAACAGGTGTCAGGGGTGTTAGCATAACCACAAACAGGTGTCAGGGGTGTCAGCATAACCACAAACAGGTGTCAGGGGTGCCAGCATAACCACGAAGAGGTGTCAGGGGTGCCAGCATAACCACAGACAGGTGATAGGGGTGCCAACATAACCACAAACAGGTGTCAGGGGTGCCAGCATAACCACATACAGGTGATAGGGGTGCCAACATAACCACATACAGGTGACAGGGGTGCCAACATAACCACAAACAGGTGTCAAAGGTGTCAGCATAGCCACAAACAGGTGTCAGGGGTGTCAGCATAACCACAAACAGGTGTCAGGGGTGCCAGCATAACCACGAACAGGTGTCAGGGGTGTCAGCATAACCACGAACAGGTGTCAGGGGTGCCAGCATAACCACAGACAGGTGACAGGGGTGCCAACATAACCACAGACAGGTGACAGGGGTGCCAACATAACCACAAACAGGTGTCAGGGGTGCCAGCATAGCCACATACAGGTGACAGGCGTGCCAACATAACCACATACAGGTGACAGGGGTGCCAACATAACCACAAACAGGTGACAGGGGTGCCAACATAACCAGAAACAGGTGACACGGGTGCCAACATAACCACAAACAGGTGACAGGGGTGCCAACATAACCACTAACAGGTGTCAGGGGTGCCAGCATGACCACAAACAGGTGACAGGGGTGCCAACATAACCACAAACAGGTGACAGGGGTGCCAACATAACCACAAACAGGTGAAAAGGGTGCCAACATAACCACAAACAGGTGACAGGGGTGCCAACATAACCACAAGCAGGTGACAGGGGTGCCAACATAACCACAAACAAGTGACAGGGGTGCCAACATAACCACAAACAGGTGACAGGGGTGCCAGCATAACCACAAACAGGTGACAGGGGTGCCAACATAACCACAAACAGGTGACTGGGGTGTCAGCATATCCACAAACAGGTGACAGGGGTGCCAACACAACCACAAACAGGTGACAGGGGTGCCAACACAACCACAAACAGTTGACAGGGGTGCCAACATAACCACAAACAGGTGACAGGGGTGCCAACATAACCACAAACAGGTGACAAGGGTGCCAGTATAACCACAAACAGGTGACAAGGGTGCCAACATAACCACAAACAGGTGACAGGGGTGCCAACATAACCACAAACAGGTGTCAGGGGTGTCAACATAACCACAAACAGGTGTCAAGGGTGCCAACATAACCACAAACAGGTGACAAGGGTGCCAACATAGCCACAAACAGGTGACAGGGGTGCCAACATAACCACAAACAGGTGACAAGGGTGCCAACATAACCATAAACAAGTGACAGGGGTGCCAACATAACCACGAACAGGTGACAGGGGTGCCAACATAACCACAAACAGGTGTCAAGGGTGCCAACATAACCACAAACAGGTGACAGGGGTGCCAACATAACCACAAACAGGTGACAGGGGTGCCAGCATAACCATAAACAAGTGACAGGGGTGCCAACATAACCACAAACAGGTGTCAGTGGTGCCAGCATAACCACAAACAGGTGACAAGTGTGCCAACATAACCACAAACAGGTGGCAGGGGTGCCAACATAACCACAAACAGGTGACAGGGGTGCCAGCATAACCACAAACAGGTGTCAGGGGTGCCAGCATAACCACAAACAGGTGTCAGGGGTGCCAGCATAACCACAAACAGGTG
This sequence comes from Homarus gammarus, assembly GCA_958450375.1. Classification (NCBI taxonomy): domain Eukaryota; kingdom Metazoa; phylum Arthropoda; class Malacostraca; order Decapoda; family Nephropidae; genus Homarus; species Homarus gammarus. Next base: position 322,729 of record CAUDMG010003799.1, read on the forward strand.
ACAGGGGTGCCAACATAACCACAAACAGGTGACAGGGGTGCCAACATAACCACAAACAGGTGACAGGGGTGCCAACATAACCACAAACAGGTGTCAGGGGTGCCAGCATAACCACAAACAGGTGACAGGGGTGCCAGCATAACCACAAACAGGTGACAGGGGTGCCAGCATAACCACATACAGGTGACAGGGGTGCCAACATAACCACAAACAGGTGACAGGGGTGCCAACATAACCACATACAGGTGACAGGGGTGCCAACATAACCACAAACAGGTATCAGGGGTGCCAGCATAACCACAAACAGGTGTCAGGGGTGCCAACATAACCACAAACAGGTGTCAGGGGTGCCAACATAACCACAAACAGGTGACAGGGGTGCCAACATAACCACAAACAGGTGTCAGGGGTGCCAACATAACCACAAGCAGGTGACAGGGGTGCCAACATAACCACAAACAGTTGATAGGGGTGCCAACATAACCACGAACAGGTGACAGGGGGTGCCAACATAACCACAAACAGGTGACAGGGTGCCAACATAACCACAAACAGGTGACAGGGGTGCCAACATAACCACAAACAGGTGACAGGGGTGCCAACATAACCATAAACAGGTGACAGGGGTGCCAACATAACCACAGACAGGTGACAGGGGTGCCAACATAACCACAAACAGGTGTCAGGGGTGCCAGCATAACCACATACAGGTGACAGGCGTGCCAACATAACCACATACAGGTGACAGGGGTGCCAACATAACCACAAACAGGTGACAGGGGTGCCAACATAACCAGAAACAGGTGACAGGGGTGCCAACATAACCACAAACAGGTGACAGGGGTGCCAACATAACCACTAACAGGTGTCAGGGGTGCCAGCATGACCACAAACAGGTGACAGGGGTGCCATCATAACCACAAACAGGTGACAGGGGTGCCAGCATAACCACAAACAGGTGAAAAGGGTGCCAACATAACCACAAACAGGTGAAAAGGGTGCCAACATAACCACAAACAGGTGACAGGGGTGCCAACATAACCACAAACAGGTGACAGGGGTGCCAACATAACCACAAACAGGTGACAGGGGTGCCAACATAACCACAAACAGGTGACACGGGTGCCAACATAACCACAAACAGGTGACAGGGGTGCCAACATAACCACTAACAGGTGTCAGGGGTGCCAGCATAACCACAAACAGGTGACAGGGGTGCCAGCATAACCACAAACAGGTGACAGGGGTGCCAACATAACCACAAACAGGTGACAGGGGTGCCAGCATAACCACAAACAGGTGACACGGGTGCCATCATAACCACAAACAGGTGACAAGGGTGCCAGTATAACCACAAACAGGTGACAAGGGTGCCAACATAACCACAAACAGGTGACAGGGGTGCCAACATAACCACAAACAGGTGACAGGGGTGCCAACATAACCACAAACAGGTGACAGGGGTGCCAACATAACCACAAACAGGTGACTGGGGTGCCAGCATATCCACAAACAGGTGACAGGGGTGCCAACACAACCACAAACTGGTGACAGGGGTGCCAACATAACCACAAACAGGTGACAAGGGTGCCAACATAACCACAAACAGGTGACAGGGGTGCCAACATAACCACAAGCAGGTGACAGGGGTGCCAACATAACCACAAACAGGTGACAGGGGTGCCAACATAACCACAAACAGGTGACAGGGTCTGCCAACATAACCACAAACAGGTGACAGGGGTGCCAACATAACCACAAACAGGTGACAGGGGTGCCAACATAACCACAAACAGGTGACAGGGGTGCCAACATAACCACAAACAGGTGACAGGGGTGCCAACATAACCACTAACAGGTGTCAGGGGTGCCAGCATAACCACATACAGGTGACAGGGGTGCCAACATAACCACAAACAGGTGACAGGGGTGCCAACATAACCACAAACAGGTGACAGGGGTGCCAACATAACCACAAACAGGTGACAGGGGTGCCAACATAACCACAAACAGGTGTCAGGGGTGCCAACATAACCACAAACAGGTGACAGGGGTGCCAGCATAACCACAAACAGGTGACAGGGGTGCCAACATAACCACAAACAGGTGACAGGGGTGCCAACATAACCACAAACAGGTGACAGGGGTGCCAACATAACCACAAACAGGTGACAGGGGTGCCAACATAGCCACAAACAGGTGACACGGGTGCCAACATAACCACAAACAGGTGACAGGGGTGCCAACATAACCACAAACAGTTGACAGGGGTTCCAACATAACCACAAACAGGTGACAGGGGTGCCAGCATAACCACAAACAGGTGACAGGGGTGCCAACATAACCACAAACAGGTGACAGGGTGCCAACATAACCACAAACAGGTGACACGGGTGCCAACATAACCACAAACAGGTGACAGGGGTGCCAGCATAACCACAAACAGGTGACAGGGGTGCCAACATAACCACAAACAGGTGACAGGGGTGCCAACATAACCACAAACAGGTGACAGGGGTGCCAACATAACCACAAACAGGTGACAGGGGTGCCAACATAACCACAAACAGGTGACTGGGGTGCCAGCATATCCACAAACAGGTGACAGGGGTGCCAACACAACCACAAACAGGTGACAGGGGTGCCAACACAACCACAAACAGGTGACAGGGGTGCCAACACAACCACAAACAGTTGACAGGGGTGCCAACATAACCACAAACAGGTGACAGGGGTGCCAACATAACCACAAACAGGTGACAAGGGTGCCAGTATAACCACAAACAGGTGACACTGGTGCCAACATAACCACAAACAGGTGACAAGGGTGCCAGTATAACCACAAACAGGTGACAAGGTTGCCAACATAACCACAAACAGGTGTCAGGGGTGCCAACATAACCAAAACTAGATATAATTAAGTGATTAAGAAAAAACCTATTAATGACGTGAAATTTTATTAATAGACTCGTGTTTGGTTGTTCCTTATTTTTTTTATTATTGGTATTTTGATTTGAACTTTAGACATGAATGATGAGGAACTCCTTGTATCTCTTACCTTGAGTGGTTGTTTTGATACTTTGATAGGGGAAGAGAGGTGATGGTGGTGTGGTGGTGATGGTGGAGGGGGTGTTGATGGAGGGGTGATGGTGAGGTATGGTGGTGATGGTGGAGGGGGTGTTGATGGAGAGGTGATAATGTTGAGGTAGATGAAGGGGAATGGTGGGGTATGGCGGAGGGGGTGGTGGGGGTGTTGAGGTAGATGGAGAGGTGATGGTGGTGGGGTGTTGTGGGAGATGGAGAGGTGATGGTGGTGATGGTGGTGGGGGTGTTGAGGTAGATGGAGAGGTGATGGTGGTGGAGGTGGTGAGGGAGATGGAGAGGTGATGGTGGTGATGGTGGTGGGGGTGTTGAGGGAGATGGAGAGGTGATGGTGGTGATGGTGGTGGGGTGTTGTGGGAGATGGAGAGGTGATCTTGGTGATGGTGTTGAGGTAGATGAAGGGGAATGGTGGGGTATGGCGGAGGGGGTGTTGTGGGAGTTGGAGAGGTGATGGTGGTGATGGTGGTGGGGGTGTTGAGGGAGATGGAGAGGTGATGGTGGTGATGGTGGTGGGGGTGTTGAGGGAGATGGAGAGGTGATGGTGGTGGGGGTGTTGAGGGAGATGGAGGGGAATGGTTGAAGGGGTGTTGGGGAGGTGTGTGTGGTATCAGTGTTATTGTTGACGGTGGTGGTGTTGATGGTAATAGTGGTGATGTTGTTGGTGGTGGTGATGTTGGTGATGGGTGATGGTGGTGATGTTGTTGGTGGTGGTGATGGTGGTGATGGGTGATGGTGGTGATGTTGGCGGTGGTGCTGATGGGTGATGGTGGTGATGTTGTTGGTGGTGGTGATGGTGGTGATGTTGTTGGTGGTGGTGATGGTGTTGATGGGTGATGGTGATGGGTGATGGTGATGGTGCTGATGGGTGATGGTGGTGGAGATAGTGAAAGGCCATTACAAGGTCGCTCGTCAGTAATAAGATCACCTTCTTTTTGTCCCACATTATTATTATGGATTTTCATACGAGTGAACTGCCAGGAATGTTTCAAATGGTGAATTAAGTTTCTTTGTTAGTTGTTACGTTACTAAGTGTGTTTGATGGGGGGAGGGGGTGTTGTGTGTATGGAGGGGTGAGGGAGGAGGGGTTGTGTGTGTCTGTCTGTCCGAGGTCATACTATTGTAAACCTCAGGTGAGAACTAATTATTGTATTGAGAAGTCTATTTGAAGGACACCTTATTTTGGAGACGAGTTTGTGATAGATTATAGGGCCGTTTGATACTGAGTTTGTGGCAGTGTAAGGTAGAAGGTGTTGCATCGAGATATAAATTATAGTGCTATTTACACTTCCCTGGGGTGTGGGGGTTAGGTCCTTCCAGTATGCACGAGTATATTCAAGAAAGCCAAGATATTTAAACACATTGAGGATAGAGGAGGAGGAGGATCGAGCAGCACGGACGGTTCCAGGATCTCTTGCCACGACCCTGCAGTCTTGCGCAACCTCTTGACGTCACCACTCCTGCTGTTTTAAGACATACTGGGTTTTTTTTAAGAATTTGTTGTTTACTGGTGACCGAGTCTCATTGGCTAGGTGTGGCGTGTCGAGGAGAGGAGGCTGAAGGAAGGTTTGTTTACATGGATGATCGCGTGGATGGATGGACCGGTTTTGGTTGAATGTCATTGGGTCAGGAAGGTTTGTTTACATGGATGATCGCGTGGATGGATGGACCGGTTTTGGTTGAATGTCATTGGGTCAGGAAGGTTTGTTTACATGGATGATCGCGTGGATGGATGGACCGGTTTTGGTTGAATGTCATTGGGTCAGGTGGCAGCGAGGTGGCGGGTACTGGCTGTGTCAAGGTCTGTTGTTTTGATCCAGATGAACACTACAGGTGGACGACAACACTGCGGTCGTCATGTAGTCAAAGGTGGCAGCTGACAGGTAACCCAAATGACCTTACAGGGGGCGGCATGGACCCACAGTAAAGGTGCCACAGTAAATGTCATCTTTAATAATATGCGCTAGCAACTTAAGTCACCTTGTGCCAGCCGCTCCGGGCCCCAACATGGGACAGCTAAATTAATGTTTCATGGCGACAGTCGATGATTTTGTGATTCAGAGTAACAACTTTTTTTGCTGAAGTTTGACCTGATTGGAGAGAGAGAGAGAGAGAGAGAGAGAGAGAGAGAGAGAGAGAGAGAGAGATGTCTTATCATGATTGGGGTTGAGGCGTTTACAGGAAGACGCGGCCCGGTAGGGAAACAAACCCGTAGAATCATGAACTCTGATCTAGAAGAAGTGAGAAATGCAGAGATCTGGCAGTTGTAGCATTAGTAAATATGACAAATTTTGTGACAAGAGGTACCGGTATGGCCAGCATAAGGACAGAACCAGACAATGTGATGTAGTCGTGGCCAGAATTAGGCTAGGATACAGACACATCTGGCAAGTTAGTAACGCTGTACCCATACCGGAACACTCGGCATGTAAACTTTGTGATAAACCTCTAAAGCATACACTTGAACACTATATTATTGAATGTGACACTGTCAAAGACTTCAGGCCACCTGACTTATTGTATCTTGAACTATGTAATTACTACATTGAGTTAGGGGTGCTTGAGGACATTCTTGCTGTTTATCCCAAATTTGCTTGCCCACACTGATTAGTCTTCAATTAGAATATGACTCCAATGTATGTGAACCACTGACCCATATATACTGCTAATGAATATGATGTATTTCCTTCTTTGTGTACGAACCTTTGTCCTGCGTGGCAGTGAACAGTGACATTACCCAAATGAATCTGACCTATATATAGTGTCAATGAATATGATGCATCTCTTTGTGTACAAACCTCTGCCCTGCGTGGCAGTGAACATTGACATTACACACATGAATCTGACCTATATATAGTGTCAATGAATATGATGCATCTTTTTGTGTACGAACCTCTGTCCTGCGTGGCAGTGAACATTGACCTTACCCACATGAAACTGACCTATATATATATTGTCATTGAATATGATGCATCTCTTTGTGTACGAACCTCTGTCCTGCATGGCAGTGAACATTGACATTACACACATGAATCTGACCTCTATACATATATAGCTGTTAATGAATATGATGTATTTCTTTGTGTATGAACCTCTGTCCTGCGTGGCAGTGAGAAGTGATACCACCCTCAGTGTCAAGACCTGTCTGAATTACTCAGAATAGGCAAACTGTACTACAAGCTTTGTCAATAAATTTTTTAAACGAAAAAAAAATGGTGACGTCTTGGTTCGTCTGTTGCGAAGTGAGAATTGTCCAGTGTTGTATTAAGCATACACAAATAGAGACATTTTAGAGACAGTCCACAAACATTACTTTATTCTCACCAAGAAGTGTCGGAGTAATACCTGATGCTTAGTAAAGTGTACAACCTCGAGGTGGTGACCCTAGTGAAGGCCTCTGACCAGTAATGTGGATGTTATAAAGCAGTAATAAGAACATAAGAATGGAGGAAACAGCAGCGGGTCTATTGGGTAAGATATTTGATTTATTCGAGCACTGACACCTCGTGAACCAGAAGCAGCCGAGTTCGCTGTCCTCTGAACTTAACCTTTCACCCAATGTGTCCACCAGTATTGAGCTAAAGTTATTTCTCGGACAAGATTGTGTCTGAACGGACGAACGGACAGAGAGACTAAACCCGAGAGAAAAAAAAATAGAGGATCATCAAGTTTCCCGCTACATTTTGTAACCACATTGAGACTGTTGTGTGGATACGAAGCACAGCTCATGAAATCTGACTACAGCATCACTCAGCACCGGATTAGTAGCCATATATTCAGTTGTCATGTCTGTATTTACATGATCAGTATCGTTGGCCCAGCTCTACCCGGACCCCGATTGTGCGTCCCGACCCCAGACGGTGAACATTCCTCAGGCGTTGGGAAAAATGGCGGTAATAAGCGGCATCCTGCTAGACGCCAGGACTGAACCTTCTCTCAGATCCGTGTTGTACCGCACCTGTTGAGGATGTGTGGAGGTGGTCAGAGAGCTACATATACTTGTGGATTATTATAGTTCAGATACTAGTGATTACTTGTGTTGACGAAATGTAGTTAAGGCGTAGAGTGTGTGTGTGTGTGTGTGTGTGTGTGTGTGGACAGATGAAGGAGCACCTCATCGTTCAGGTGGTAAAGGTAGTATCCTGCTAGACACCGGGACTAACTAACACACGACCTTCTACATCAACATCGCTATCTCTACAAGGTTGTCCGTAATCAAGTTATTCGTGAAAAAAATAAATGAATAAAAAATAATAGTCTTGCTATTCTGCCGGGCTGCAACACTCACATGTCTTCTGAAGTTGAACAGTTTGACTTTATCTTTGGATCTAAATTATTGTGTATAACATTGTTCGTTTCTGTAGTCGGAGGAGTTACGTAAAATCTGTCTCTACGAGCATTGAAATTCCTCAACCAAACTCATAGTGATCCCAAACAGCGGCACCTGGCTAGTGACCTCGTGAATGGAGACCCCTCTTCATCCCCCTTCACCCTCCTTCCCCCCTTTCCCCTTCACCCCCCTCCCCCTTCCCCCCTCCCAGCTGAATAGTACTCAGATAATGCCCTCACTGTTAAAACCTCCCTCCACTCCCTCGTCTCTCTCGCCATTCAGTTTATACAGAGTTTCAAGTTGTTCAAGGCTGTGCACAAGTCCAGTGTGTGACGCGACCACTTCTTGTTACTGTGGTCGTCTTGAGGAGGAAATCTGAGCAGGTAGGTAGACAGTCATGCCTACCTCACCGTGTTGACCTCCGAGACACGACTGGACTAGTATTAAGCAGAATTGTTATTAAAAAAACCCCACTGGGTATTATGTACTCAAGGCAACAGCTCACATGCCTTAGTTCTAATTAGTGTTTATGAAAAAGGTTTGAAAATCGAAACACCAAACTTGACATTTGTCCACCAACTTTGTACTCTCTCGTCGCCAAAGTGTTTATTGCTAAGATCAGTGTGGTAAACTCCAGGGACGAGGTGTACCCTGACCGCCGCCGTCAGTCCTACAACAGTCCTGCAACTATATCTTGCGCTAGTCAGGCCGCACCTCGATTATGCGGTTCAGTTCTGGTGCCCCTATTATAGAATGGATATAAATTCACTGGAGTCGGTGCAGCGAAGAATGACAAAAATGATTCCGGGACTTAGAAACCTTCCATATCAGGATAGGTTAAAGTAACTTAACTTGCATTCCCTAGAAAGACGAAGAGTGCGGGGAGACATGATAGAAGTATTTAAGTGGGTGAAAGGAATCAATAAAGGGGATATAGATAAAGTTCTTATAATATCCGAGCAGGATAGGACTCGGAGCAATGGATTCAAGTTGGGTAAGTTTAGGTTTAGGAGGGAGATAGGAAGAAACTGGTTCACAAATAGGGTGGTGGACGAGTGGAACAAGCTTAGCAACTTTGTAGTAAGTGCGGGAACTCTGGAAAGTTTCAAAAGGAGGCTAGATAGATACATGGATGATAGAGAGTGGTAGTAACTCTCGACAGGAGCTGCCATGCACACTGCACAGGCCAACCGGCCTATTGCAGACTCCTTATTTTCTTATGTTCTTATGTTAACAGGATAAATCATTCACTCACCCGTATGGTCACACTACGCAGGACACTGTGTATAAGCTCTTGTTCAGTGGTGTTTATTTAGGAGGTAAGACTCATCCTGGGTCCTACACACATTATATAGGTGAATCAACACAAGCTGATGTACTGTACATTGTGAGGGGTTGAACTAGAGAGAGAGCCCGTACACACACACACACACACTGGTTATTTTCTCTGACCATGTGTATGTGACAATGTGACATTATCAGGTCACACACATATCAAAATGGTCACCTGTCTCTCTGGAGGTCATTTACAACAATGTGATAGTCGATCTGTGTGATTAAATTCTTAACAGGTAGATCTTTGTCACAACCCCCTCCTACCTCACCTGTTGGGGGGTCTGTCTTGTACCCCTAAGGTAGCCTAAGTAGGGCTCCCCCCCCCTCTTCCCTTTGACCTCATCAATTTTTTTTTCTACATTTGGTGTTTTGAAGCAACGATCTGATGCCTGAGTTCTGCCTGAGCATAAGTAATAAACCTTCATGTTGTCTATGATCCTGAGAAACCTTTTAGTTTTAATTTGTTTAGTTTTTGTAAGGGTTCGTTGTGGTTAGTGATTGTGTTTACTCTAGTATTATTTCTTATGTTTTTTCATTTTTTTTTTGTATTCTCTTCTAATAAAGACAAATTAAAGTGTTGAAACAGAGGTGAGGGAGAGAGTTTGTTGTGTGGTTGGTACAGCAGGACTGACCCAGCCTTCCTGCCCAGCGTTTGTCTTACATTTACCGAGTATAATCATCCCAAACCTAGTCCTCGTGTGTTGTATTAGCGTGTGAGTTACCTGTGACTGTAAGTTATATATATAAAGTATTAGTTATCTTTAATTCCCAGTATGTAATAGTTTACCATACATTAAGTTTTCTATAAGAAAGCATTGAACCCGTTTTCTTTAGGTTTACCGGGTAAATATAACCATAACTGGCTGCCTCAGTTTTGGTCATCATGATGTATTAATTGTTACTTTAAGTGGTCAGCAATTTGGAATATTATCGTTAAATTTTGAAAAGGTAATCATAGAATGTGAACAGTTAAAAATAATGTAACACTTCCTCTGTTATTCTGCGTCGGTGATGATATTTGTGTTAAATATAATTGTCTGGCAGAAGTAAACTAGAAGAATAACAGTCAGCAGTCAGTTAAGGTGCCATGTTGTCTGAGGGTTGGCGACCACAGCCCACCACTCCAGATATTTTCAGGCTGACTTTATACCCCCATACATGTCTGAGGACCAAATTAATAATACCATTAATTTTATCCATCTTAGTATTAAAACATTCACCACAGCAGCAACACTTAACATCAGGAATAGAATAAAACAGCATCAGTTGGTTTGTGTGTTATTTTTTACAAGCTGGCGTCATTAAAAGTCTCAGCCGAAGAATTTGGACGCAGTAATAATGTAAAACCATAAGTGACCCGGCGGTGTTGTCGCCTCCCCCAACACACTATATAGGCAGACGCTCTTTACTACCTGACACACACATATATATTACACTAACGAAATAAACTAATTGTGTCATTTTATTTTAAAGTGGACATTTACATAGCTGTTTTTTGTGGTATTTTGGACGTATGAATAATTACAAAAAAAATTGTTGTAAAGATGGTTATTATGTGTCCTGTGAGAGGCGGGCCAGACACTGCCAGTGATGGAGAGTCAGGAGATCAAAAACTGTTCACAACTCCTTGGAGATACACAGGAGGCCACGAGATGAGGGGGTGTGGGGGGGGGGGGGACGGGATCCTCGGTGTGTGAGAGAAGGGAGGTAGTTAGTTGAGAGACAGGGTGTGGGGGGGGGGGGGGGGGATCCTCGGTGTGTGAGAGAAGGGAGGTAGTTAGTTGAGAGACAGGATGTGGGGGGGGGGGGGGCGGGATCCTCGGTGTGTTAGAGAAGGGAGGTAGTTAGTTGAGAGACAGGGGGTGTGGGGGGGGGGGGGCGGGATCCTCGGTGTGTGAGAGAAGGGAGGTAGTTAGTTGAGAGACAGGGTGTGTGGGGGGGGGAGGGGGTTTGCACAGTGAAATCCTGGAAATTTTGATGTAGAATAAAGTGAAGGTTTTAAAATGTGTTACTAATTTGTTGTTGATGTACAGTAGGAAATTTATAGCATGGAGTCACTCTAACTTGGCACCTATAATTATAAACAACTTTATATAGGAAATTTATAGTAGAGAGTCATATAATTTAGCTTCTATAGATGTGAACGACGTATAGACAGATGACACAGTTGTTGAGATAAAGTTGAATTAATATTGTATCACCTGAGTCATTACAGGTAGTCACAGGTTTACCTTCCTCAACACATAGTTAATTAACTAGACAACACAACTCGCCCAGTCGCTTAGTTCTTGGCAGATAATTTATCCTGATATTAATTGTAGTTTATTGAGAGATTCATCAATTTATATATTTGGCTCAACATTGAATGAGTGAAAATTTTACTTCTTTTTTCCTTTACAAAATGAATGACGTTTAGAGAATGTTGAATGTTGAGCCAAGGTTGTTGGCGATAAAATACTGTGGAATGTTGAGAGAAACTGGTGAGTGGGAGGTGTGGGAGGTGTAGAACAGGTGGTTGATTTAGTGAGAGAGAGGGGGAGGAGGGTAGACAGAGAAAAGGGGAGCAGAAAGGGGTAGAGACAAAGGGGGGGGGGTGAGTGAGGGGGGAGATGTGTAATTTAAGATGGAGAAGAACGCACCAATTGGCTACCCCGGGGATGAGACTTTCCAGAGATGTAGAATTCACAAAGAGTGAGTTATTACAGAACCTTACTGTACTGCCATGAGTATTTAGTGTTACACTTAGTATATGACAACTCGAGTGCTAATGGACATCGATTTGTGAATTCTTCAATAAATAGGGAAACTGGCTGTGAACAGAACACTGGGTCGGTACCAGCGAGTCGGTGATGTAGCCAGAGCCTCACATGAGGTGTTGTGTCAATGATCACGTGACGCTAGAGAGAGAGAATCATGTGGTTGTCTTAGGTCTTCTTCATTATGTCACATGAAGCTCTGGCGCTGTCACTATCAAACCTGGAATTCAGGAAGACTTTGTGAATCATTGACAACTTTTAGCATGATATGATAAATAAACTCACTGTAAAAATTAACCCAAAAAATTATATCTTCTCTATATAAAAGGTACATTTAAAGTATTGGATAATATAATATAGAAGCCAGTTTCCCAAAATATAATGCAACAGGAGGGTAAATATTCAATGGAACCACTTCTTTACAGTCCTTGGTCACGTCCACTCTTGAACAAGACACTTAATTATAGCTCACAGGTTGTCGTCATTTTTCTGTCTGAATAAATAAATCAGTCTTAATAGGTCATAACAAAGTGTATATAGTTCAGGTAAATTAGTTGATAAATATGTCAACAGAAACACTAAGTTGATGAAAAGTTACGGAACCGTAAGATGAAATAAATAATTGAGTGGCGGAGTGAGTGAGTGAGTGGGTTGGTGGTGGCAGTGAACACTCACCCTCCTACTCGCTACAGCACATAGGGCTGCAAGTAAAAAGGACACACAGCGTTATACAAAACTCCGGATCAGTGCCTGTAGTCTGTGGCATCATGACTCCTGCATGACGACACCGACCCACAACACTCCTACAATATGGTAGATTCCCTCAGTCTTCACTATTTTGTCCAAGTTGTGTATTGTTGAAATTTTTGTATAATTTCCAATGTATAACCAGGTGCAAACTGCAGCAATCTCACATGAATGTGGACAGTAAATAAACTTTGCTTCTATTATAAACACAACAGAGGTATTTAAAGCAATATACAATACATATATCATCCTCGCAGATGTAAATGCATGAACTTTGGTTGAGAGAGTAACTCCTCTTGAACATGGTAAGCAGAGTCCTAGCAGACGACAGCAACTCTACACGACAGCCTTGGTCAGGAACACAACAACTTAGGCTAGTGACTCACCTTATAAGAAATGGGTGGCAGCGCCAAAAAGCAAGTGACCAATGAACCCACACGGGATGTGTTTACATGTATCTGGCATGGTTCACGAAGAGCAACTAAAAGGTGGCCGTATTTACCAGCAGTGAGGTGCGGTCATGACCACCAGCGGCTGCGGCTGGCACCTACACCTAGCGTCCATGATCAGAGAGGAGAGAAGGGGAAGAGCACACACAAGTCTGGGACAACACCTGAGAGGAGGCACCTGGCCCTGGGGTGGGTCCTGCACCCAGCCGTGGTATTAACAAGGTACAGGTACTCTGCCGGCCCAGAGTGTAATCTCAGATCCTTACAGGCCATGCACTCTACCGAACTTAAGACCTCCTATAATAAATATGGGATTTATTATTTTATAATCTATGTACAAAGATGGAGACATTAATCACGTACAACGCCTCCCAAGCATATAAGTTGAGGAATTTCTATATACGGCACTTCTACCAAAAGTACAAACGTTCAGACCGTAAGTGTGAAACTTTAGTGTCAGTAAAGCTAACCTAACAACTCTCTTGTAAGTGAGACTTGACTCTACTGCTGTACAGCAGATCTTATCCTCGTGTTATATGTACCGTGCCCCATATACTGTATATATATATATATATATATATATATATATATATATATATATATATATATATATATATATATATATATATATATATATATATATATATATATATATATATATATAGTCAATAACCTCAAAAGCTTACGGAGTTACAATCATCTCTCACACAATACTCTAATTGGAGTATATTATCGTCAAACAAACTAACATGTGTACAGTACAGGTGGGAGGGACAGTGTGGGTGTTGATCCCCGGAAGAATAATTTACTGGTGAGAGAGAGGGTGAGGGATTACCCTGGTGGTCATGTTAATGATCAATTATGACTTGTATTCAGTTACCATCAGGAAGCAGTGTAAGTACGGTGTAGACAATTAATTATTGGAGTGAGTGTATTGGTCTTCCTACACTGATGATGATGTCATACTAAACCTAAGACTGATTTATGTTACAGTGTTGTGTTGTGTTTCCTGCTCCCGCGTGATAAACATTAATGGTGTTGATGAAGAAAGTTGTCTTGTTTGGCGTCAATACTGTGTTTACAGGAGTAAATAAGTCAATACAGTATATTAACAACTAATGTCTCATTCTTTTCAACATCAAAACTTCCTTTGTTTTTTGTTTTAAAAAGATTATTTTAATTCATGTTTTTCCCTGTACTTCTACGTATTAACATTGTGAAATATATTAAGGCAGATATATACAGGTGTGTGTGTGTATGTTTGTCAGTCATATATATATCCAGAACCACGTGTTAGAATTCAAGTTTCTTCTAGTTAGTTTATTGTGTCATAAAGTGTAACATAAAGAAATATATAAGAAATATTGATCTTTTTGTTTAGTCCTGTATACTGTAGTAGAGGAAGTGAGACTGGTGTTGACACTACTGTAACCTGCTGTACTGTAACCTGCTGTACTGTAACCTACTGTACTGTATCCTGCTGTACTGTAACCTACTGTACTGTAACTTGCTGTTCTGTAAACTACTGTACTGTAACTTGCTGTACTGTAAACTACTGTACTGTAACCTACTGTACTGTAACTTGCTGTACTGTAAACTACTGTACTGTAACCTGCTGTACTGTAACTTGCTGTACTGTAACCTGCTGTACTGTAACCTACTGTACTGTAACCTGCTGTACTGTAACCTACTGTAATGTAACTTGCTGTACTGTAACCTGCTGTACTGTAACCTACTGTACTGTAACCTACTGTACTGTAACCTACTGTACTGTAACCTGCTGTACTGTAACTTGCTGTACTGTAACCTGCTGTACTGTAACCTACTGTACTGTAACCTGCTATACTGTAACTTGCTGTACTGTAACCTACTGTACTGTAACTTGCTGTACTGTAACCTGCTGTACTGTAACCTACTGTACTGTAACCTACTGTACTGTAACCTGCTGTACTGTAACCTACTGTAATGTAATGTAACTTGCTGTACTGTAACCTGCTGTACTGTAACCTGCTGTACTGTAACCTACTGTTATGTAGTCTACTGTAAAGTAACTTGCTGTACTGTAACCTAATGTACTGCAACCTACTGTACTGTAACCTACTGTAATGTAACTTGCTGTACTGTAACCTGCTGTACTGTAACCTACTGTACTGTAATGTAACTTGCTGTACTGTAACCTGCTGTACTGTAACCTACTGTACTGTAACCTACTGTACTGTAATGTAACTTGCTGTACTGTAACCTACTGTACTGTAACCTGCTGTGCTGTAACCTACTGTACTGTAATGTGCTGTACTGTAACCTGCTGTGCTGTAACCTACTGTACTGTAACCTACTGTAATGTACTCGAGGTAGACCAACATAAAGATAGTAACTGAGACGTGTTCAAAAATAGAGGAAAAAAGATCTGTATTTACTCTCAGTTTAACATTGATAAGAGACTTAACACTACCAATAATTTATACTATTAAGCAATATCTATACGGTGTAGTGTGGTGTGGTGTGGTATAAAGGGAAGAGTATTTTCACAGGTAAAACATCTCACTCTTAGTTGTTATCGAACAGTTACGCCTCATGAACTCTCAGGGTCTCGTTAATTCTTAGTCTCCTGAATATTTGGACTGTTTGAGGAAACTCTGGACTTTTTACAGATATGGTAAGTTTGTACAGCTTATCTCTATTGTATAGTGTGTGCAGGTGTGTAACTGTTCATATATCACTACAGTATATCTTAAATAGGAGAAAATGTCTCCATACATTCTTCTTGTCGTGACGTACATTACACACACTGACGTTAATGAAGTGATAATGTTGCGTCCCGTTTATAAGTTAAGACTTGAACATAAGTGAAGTAAACACCGCAAGTTGTTGAGGTTACCGGCCAGGTGTTGTATGTACACATTCTTAGTCTATCATTCAACTCGTACTTATGTATTTTTATATAATGAGATCAAGACACGTTAATTAATTACCCAGCTACTCCAAGCCTAAGAAAACTGCATCAGAATGATGATCAAACACAGGTTTATAATTTACTGATACGGTAATAATGTATTTAAATGAGTGTCCGTAGAATGAGAGGGAGTATCACAAGGTGTAGGTGTGGCTGACACTCTTGTACACCCCCCTCCCCCAGCCTCCTGATGGGGTGTGGGCCAGGGGGGATTGTGCTCATGGAATGTTTATATTAGGTAACAGGTGTACTGTTCACCCCCCTCCCAGGCCCCATGATGGGCTGTGGGCCAGGGGGGGTTGTGGTCGAGAGTCTTGTTGACACAAACTTGTACACTCTCCCCCAGTCGTGTATGGGTCATGGGCTGGGGGTTGATGGTTAGTGAGGACACTCTGTACACGCCATGGGCCAGTGTTTCTCTACAGTCACACTGGTTTGTTTGGTGTCATAAACCGCCAGCTGCCTCGGCCAAATATTTCCCTGCCTTTATATTTCTTCTTTACCTCTGTGTTGTTGTCACTGTCTCACACAGAAGTCATTGAGTTATCATGAGTGGCGGTGTCAGGTGTCACAGGTTAGTGGAGTGATGGGTGGGTGGACGAGGGCAGCGTGGCGGTGTGAGCAGCCAGGAGGTGATGGAGCGGTGCTTAGATGTCCAGGGGCATGTCAGCACTGCCTTCCACGATGTCCATCTCGTCATCACCGTCCTCTGCGTCGTCGTCCACGTAGTTACTCACTTCCTCGCTGTTCACTATCGCATCTGCGGGAGGAGTTATTCACCATTAAAATGAATTTAACTTAGAACCTCGTACGATGTTTTGGTGGGGACGGGAAGTATTGTAACTTGAATTAGACTTAACGTAACCAAACCAGAGGGCGTTCACATCTATACCCTCGCCAGTAGTGGTGGACGGAGATGATCTTAGATAAAACAACATTACTCAGTCGTATACGGCGTGGCCCAGAGGTTGGGTGAAGTACGTACCGCAGTTAGGTGTGCCGCGAGTGCGTGTTTTGGGGAGCTCAACACCGTGCCTGTCGACGCACCAACAGACACCGGCCCCTGCGTGACACTGTGTGGCCTGGTAGTAGCCCTCACTGTCGCACTCTGGGATGTACCCTCCTGCACACACACCACAGTCTCTCATTAACTTAACATCAACAGTTATATACATATTCATTTTTTATATTACCATGATGGCCGATATTATTAATGTATTCCTGTTAATATATATTACTAATACCTCAAGGCTCAGTACTGTACTGGCTCTAGTGACCTCACAGATAGCGGTCATGTATATTCAGCAGTAGACACATAACTGGTGAGTGAGGGGGGGGGGGGGGACTCACCAAGTAGGCCCTTGCTGGCCTTACGGAGAGCAGCACACGGCCGCTCTGACTTGTCAAAACATTTGCACCACTCCCGTGCTGACAGGAAGATGTCCCTGAGAGTAAAGTATAGGCTCATCATTCTGTTAGTACATACAATCATAGCATAATAGTCAGAGAAGAGATGAATTATAAGGTAACTTTAAGCTACCTTAACCTAACCTAACCTAACCTAACCTAAACCCCAGGTAGCATTAGAGTTGTTAATCATCAGGTGAAATAAGCTGGGGTGTCAAGTTTTCAAGTAAAATAAACTGTGGTTTTAATCTTGAGGTGATCTGATGTAGCCTCACCCCCCGCGGCTCACCTGTCAAGATCACATCGATCAATAAAAGGCTTGATGCACCGTTCATGGTCGTCGTGTTCCAGCTGATAGAGTTCCTTCACACTGAGGCGTCCATCCCCGTCTGTGTCCAGGTGACCCAACATCCACGACACCTCGGGTTTACACCACGACGGAGCTGTAACACGGGGAGTGGTTAAGACTCTTGGGTGTAGTGTGTGGTAATGGTGCAGTGTGCTGGTGTAGTGTGTGGTGTAGTGTGTAGTGATGGTGTGGTGTGTGGTGATGGTGTAGTATGTGGTGATGGTGTAGTGTGTGGTGATGGTGTAGTATGTGGTGATGGTGTAGTGTGTAGTGATGGTGTGGTGATGGTGTAGTGTGTGGTGATGGTGTAGTGTGTGGTGATGGTGTAGTATGTGGTGATGGTGTAGTATGTGGTGATGGTGTAGTGTGTGGTGATGGTGTAGTATGTGGTGATGGTGTAGTGTGTGGTGATGGTGTAGTGTGTAGTGATGGTGTGGTGATGGTGCAGTGTGCTGGTGTAGTGTGTGGTGATGGTGTAGTGTGTAGTGATGGTGTGGTGATGGTGTGGTGTGTGGTGATGGTGTAGTATGTGGTGATGGTGTAGTGTGTGGTGATGGTGTAGTATGTGGTGATGGTGTAGTGTGTGGTGATGGTGTAGTATGTGGTGATGGTGTAGTGTGTGGTGATAGTGTATTGTGTAGTGATGGTGTGGTGATGGTGTAGTGTGTGGTGATGGTGTAGTATGTGGTGATGGTGTAGTGTGTGGTGATGGTGTAGTGTGTGGTGGTGGTGTAGTATGTGGTGATGGAGTAGTATGTGGTGATGGTGTAGTGTGTGGTGCTGGTGTAGTGTGTGGTGATGGTGTAGTGTGTGGTGATGGTGTAGTGTGTGGTGGTGTAGTGTGTGGTGATGGTGTAGTATGTGGTGATGGTGTAGTATGTGGTAATGGTGTAGTGTGTGGTGATGGTGTAGTATGTGGTGATGGTGTAGTATGTGGTGATGGTGTAGTGTGTGGTGATGGTGTAGTATGTGGTGATGGTGTAGTGTGTGGTGATAGTGTATTGTGTAGTGATGGTGTGGTGATGGTGTAGTGTGTGGTGATGGTGTAGTATGTGGTGATGGTGTAGTGTGTGGTGATGGTGTAGTGTGTGGTGGTGGTGTAGTATGTGGTGATGGAGTAGTATGTGGTGATGGTGTAGTGTGTGGTGCTGGTGTAGTGTGTGGTGATGGTGTAGTGTGTGGTGATGGTGTAGTGTGTGGTGGTGTAGTGTGTGGTGATGGTGTAGTATGTGGTGATGGTGTAGTATGTGGTAATGGTGTAGTGTGTGGTGATGGTGTAGTATGTGGTGATGGTGTAGTATGTGGTGCTGGTGGTGACTTGAAAACGTTTATCAATTGTGTCATAAGTGGAAAACGTTGACAACTTGTGCTGTTAATTTAAAAACGTCCATAACTTTTGTTGCTAATATCAATTTACGTTAACAATATATGGAGCTCGTGTTTTGAAAGCTTTTTTATTTTAATCATCACTTATTGCTATAATTAACATCCTTATTATTATTAATTATAATTAGTTGGCTGAACTGGAAGAAATAATTCAAATTTGATCATAATTATTGTTGCCCAGGTGTGAACCATCGTGGACTGTGCTCACGGACAAGACCACCATACAAAAAATACATAAATATTGTGATGTGTAGATGATATCACGGTTCATAAAGACGACCCATCAACCCTTTACTACTGCCGAAGATCACCTGACGCAGCAGGAGGGTGACAGGTGACTCAGTAATGGTCGGTGCATTAGGTAACCTACTACTGGAGGGGAGAGCTGTGGCTTCTGGAAAAGTGACAGTGTTTAATGTATGCTAAGGGAGGAGGAAGAAGGAGGAGTAAATGAGAGAAGGGAGAGGGAAGGTGAGATTTACCGAATGTAGGGGAGGAGGAGCAGGGATAAGTGGCGTTGTGTTCAATGTAAAGTGACAGTACGGGGAGGGTGTGTCTCTGCTGCCTAACTTACTGTACTGTACTCTACTCTACTCTATTGTACTGTATTCTACTCTACTGTACTCTACTCTGTTGTACTGTATTCTACTCTACTGTACTCTACTCTGTTGTACTGTATTCTACTCTACTGTACTCTACTCTATTGTACTGTATTCTACTCTACTGTGCTCTACTCTATTGTACTGTATTCTACTCTACTGTGCTCTACTCTATTGTACTGTATTCTACTCTACTGTACTCTACTCTGTTGTACTGTATTCTACTGTACTGTACTCTACTCTGTTGTACTGTATTCTACTGTACTGTACTCTGTTGTACTGTATTCTACTGTACTGTACTCTGTTGTACTGTATTCTACTCTACTGTACTCTACTTCTGTTGTACTGTATTCTACTCTACCGTACTCTACTCTGTTGTACTGTATTCTACTCTACTGTACTCTACTCTATTGTACTGTATTCTACTCTATTGTACTCTACTCTATTGTACTGTATTCTACTGTACTGTACTCTGTTGTACTGTATTCTACTCTACTGTACTCTGCTCTACTCTACTCTATTGTACTGTATTCTACTCTACCGTACTCTACTCTGTTGTACTGTATTCTACTCTACCGTACTCTACTCTGTTGTACTGTATTCTACTGTACTGTACTCTACTCTATTGTACTGTATTCTACTCTATTGTACTCTACTCTATTGTACTGTATTCTACTGTACTGTACTCTGTTGTACTGTATTCTACTCTACTGTACTCTGCTCTACTCTACTCTATTGTACTGTATTCTACTCTACCGTACTCTACTCTGTTGTACTGTATTCTACTCTACTGTACTCTACTCTGTTGTACTGTATTCTACTCTACTGTACTCTACTCTATTGTACTCTACTCTACTGTACTGTATTCTACTCTACTGTACTCGACTCTACTCTTTTAAATGACTTCCATACAGGGGGACAGGTGTTCTAAGTGCCGCTGGTTCGTTTTAAGTGTTAGTAGTGATGATGAATTTATTTTTTATATTAAAGTCGTAGAACCTGTGAATATTTTTTTTGAATTTAAATATTGTAAAGATAAATACCCTTAATAAAATGTGTGTACGTGTGCCTGTCTGTCTGTCTGTGTGTACGTGTGCCTGTCTGTCTGTGTGTGTGTGTACGTGTGCCTGTCTGTGTGTGTGTACGTGTGCCTGTCTGTCTGTCTGTCTGTGTGTGTGTGTGTACGTGTGCCTGTCTGTGTGTGTGTGTGTGTGATGGGGATTACGGGGGCTCTACTCTTACCTTTAGTGGCGGCGTTGGATCGGCTGCGAGCGTCGGCCATGATAACGGAGAACCAGTCCAGCATACGGTTACCCATGGCTTCTAGCGCGTCCTGTGTACACTCTGTAAGGGGGAGAACCACACTCAGTTGTGCCTAACACTGGCGGCAAGCTAAACCGTGTGTGTGTGTGTGTGTGTGTGTGTGTGTGTGTGAGACTAAAGAGTTAAAGGTTTTCTGATCACTCTCAGCATAAGTCGCACTCGAGGTAATCATGCTGTACACCAAAGCTCAAGGCAGAGTGGTACTGTAGGGTGCGGTGGCTGAGTTAATATAATACTCATTTTTTTATTTCAATGTTCCCTGGTTCGCTGTTTAGGGCACCCCAGTTCACCCAGCTGTGATTGGATGCCTGAATTTATAGTTAAGGGCTATGACACCTAATTTGGCTTTCCCTGTGCTAATATTTTACAGTGTCAGCAACGGGTCAGTGTGAAATAACAATTGATTCGTCATTAGGATTATGTCTGACAAAATAAAATAATAATACACAAATTAGTTTACCCCAAAACACCACCAGTATGAGACGCAGTTATCACTTGTTCACCTCACTATACCGGTGTGTGTGTGTGTGTGTAAAACTTTGCCACTACAATACATAGTTGTTAAAATTGATGTAATGTTGTGGACAAGTCGACATATATAAGTATGTTGTTAAATGTTTATACTGGGACATTCAGGAAATACATTTAATAGTTAATCTTGAAACTTGATTGACAAAATTATTTACTGTACCTCTAAATAATTCATAGAAGTGACATCCCATTGTAGTAGAAGGTAAGTTACAGGAAATAGAGATTTATATATATATTTCACTTCAGAGGGATTTCAATATGATGATGATGATGGTGGTGGTGGTGGTAGTGATAGTGTTGTTGATGATGATGATGATGATGATGATGGTGGTGGTAGTGATAGTGTTGTTGATGATGATGATGATGGTGGTGGTAGTGATAGTGTTGTTGATGATGATGATGATGATGGTGGTAGTGATAGTGATGATGATGATGACCGGTGACCACGCCAGACTCACCATTAGGTCCCCAGACGGTGTTGGTTGTTTTGTGAGCGGCGTCATTACTGCGGCGTGCCCACTGACGCCTCTGTCCCTGTCAACCAGAGACACTGTTAGTTAGTTACCTGTCTCACACATACATACATACATACATACATACATTATTATTGCTGTTAGTTTGTGTTTAATAAGTTGATCTTTATAACAGATACAAGTTATAGTCGACACAGTATTCTAAGGCTCTTCTACACGCGACCAACACTAAATGGAGAGATATTTGTCATTTAATTTACCGGAAATATTTAACCGGGATATTTGAGCGGTAGATACGTAGTGGAATACCTGTGTAATATCATCATAGGAGTTATTAAAGAGTGAGCAGAATTATTTAGCTCTTTGTTGAAAGGTTTGAAATATTTGTAATTAATTTGTGTAGAAAAATTCTGATCCGGCCAATTTGTGTTATTAAATTGGACTTATGTTGATATGAAAATAACAGTTGGTGTTTATTGAAGAGTATTGGATATTTTATTTTATTTATTTATTGAAGATTATTGAAATATTTTTGGTTCAGATTCGGTTTTTGTTTTTATTGTGGGTTTTAGTAATTGTTGTGTTTGTTTTTAGTCTTGTTTATATTGATTAACTTGGGTGTTTTTTTTCCGGTGACTTGTGTGTGTGTGTGTGAGGGTTGTGTGTATGCATGTGTGTATGTATGTATGTATGTATGCATGTGTGTATGTATGTATGTATGTATGTATATTTCTGGCTCCTAGCATTACAAGAAACACACCAACAATACATTATATTATTACACGGTTATTAGACATAAACTGTTCTGTACTCTCCACCTAACACACACACAGAGTCGAGACAGTTCACCTTAATTTAATAAAACGAGGAAATGCGGCAAACCTGCGTCACCAGAGGCAAACCTGCGTCACCGCCTCTTGCATCATTCAGGTGTATTTAATTAGACACAAACATAAAATACTGACGGTGTTGTGGTGTTAATGTGGTCGTTCTTGTGATGGAGTGTTATTGAGGTGTAGACTGTTTAGGTGTTATGCTGTAATTATATTAGTTGGTGTTATGTCATTATTAGCGGGTTGGTACGGTGATGTTTATGACCACACACACACACACACACACACAATAAACCACGAGAGACACAGTTAATGATGTGTGACAAACTATTTAGGTTTACAACATGTGACCGGCTGTAACTCACGCTGTACTTGTCCGTCTCTCTGTAGGTCTCTTTGGCGTACTTGCCGCTGTACTTGTTGTTCTTTTCGTGGTCACTGTTCTTGCCGTTCTTGTAATTGTTCTTGACTCTGGTCAGACGACTGCGGACTCGGTTATTGTATTTGTCGCCGTCCCTGTTGTGTTTGTCGCGCCTGTTGTTGTCTCTGTTGTGTGCCTGTTGCTGGGGCTCCCGTAAACGGCCACGGGTTGTGTTGTCCCTGTCGTCTGGTCTACCGGAGGAGGAGGAGGAGGCTGTAGAGGAAGATGATGAAGAAGAGGAGGAGGAAGAGGATGATTCTGGGGAGGCGGAGGAGATGGATGGGGTGCTGGGTTCGTCCTTGATGGCTCGGAGTTTGTTGATGTAAGCGTCGAGTCTCTCACGCTGACGCTCCTTCTTGGCCGTGTGAGAGTTGGGGTCTGTAACACACACGGTCACCTTTAGTTACACCAACTACATGTGACTATAGTAACAGGTATATATAACTAGGTGGGTATATATTAACAGGTATATTATATAAATAGGTGAGAATAAAACAGGTAGCGTGATATGAATACATTAACCCTTTGTGGACGATTATTGAACCCTTTGTGGACGAGTGTATAAAACTAGCGTTCCCAAAGGGTTGTCATCGTCCCCAAAGGGTTAAGTCATCGTTCCCAAAGGGTTAAGTCATCGTCCCCAAAGGGTTAAGTCATCGTCCTCAAAGGGTTAAGTCATCGTCCTCAAAGGGTTAAGTCATCGTTCCCAAAGGGTTAAGTCATCGTCCTCAAAGGGTTAAGTCATCGTCCCCAAAGGGTTAAGTCATCGTCCTCAAAGGGTTAAGTCATCGTCCTCAAAGGGTTAAGTCATCGTCCTCAAAGGGTTAAGTCATCGTCCTCAAAGGGTTAAATCTTCAGTGTTTAAGAATAATATATTTTTTTCTCTATATATTGAGGAAATAATATTGTGGAGATATAGTGAACCCTTCATATAATCCGTTATATGGGGGTTTCACATCTAACGGACCCTCGATATAATGGACTTTCCTCTATACAGTTCGTTAAATGGAGGTTTTCACGAAAGACATAAACATTGGAAGGAAATGAATAATAATGAGACGATAAGACAGTGAAGCCAAGAGGCGCCGTTAGATAATATATTGTAATTGTAAAAGTTAATCTAAAGTTGTAAATTAAATGTGGTGTGTGTGTGTGTGTGTGTGTGTGTCAACAATATTCCCGGGTTGTACAGCAGCTGGCGGTCCTCACACAGTCCGCTACCTGATCCATGCTAATGCCTCCGCCTTCCTTCCCTCCCTCTCCTTCCATTCCTGCTCTAGTCCCTCCTTCCCTCCCTCCCTCCCTCCCACACAAGCACCTCTGTATTGCGGTGGTCTTCATTAACTATGGCTCTAGGACATTTGTATTTAAGTACATTAATATAGTGTTAGTTTTATGGCGCAAAGTTTCCCTAGACTTTTGTTAGACACTCTGTAATTAATGTGTTTTGGGGGGAAAATTTTGTCTGGTGGGGAAAATTGTACCTGCTTTTTGGGGGAAAATTTTGTCTGGTGGGGGAAATTGTATCTGTTTTGGGGGAAAATTTTGTCTGGTAGGGGAATTATATCTTCCGGGCCCTTCTCTCCTGCAGCAGTTGAACCAGTGCCTCGGTGCCGCCAGCTGAAGGTCGCCGCTGATTACACTGATTTAATGGCACTATTGACTATTGTAGTTGTAATTACTTCTCTTTATTCTTCCTTCCGAGTTATTGTTTATTTTACGGGATTAACTTTACAACTATTACTAAAAAAAATGTTTATTATATTTTAAGGTTAAATATGACTTAGTTTGCTCAGTGTACCTTCACATTGTAAGAAAATTAAACAGGTTGAATTTAAATTAGTGTTTATTGAGCCATACTGCAGGTAGGGTGCTTCCTGGTGGAGGTACAGGGGGCGGCAGGAGACGACCCACCTCCTCCAGGCTGGCTCTCTGTCCTAATGCAGGTGTACCTTACCGCTCACCTCTACCGTGTGATGCTGAGTTAGTGTTAATTACCTGGATACTGCGGTACATAAATATAACGAGGTGGACCAAGAGTAAGTTACGTGTGTGTGATAGTGATGATCGTTACCGGGTCAGAGCACAGGCCGGTCACTCAAGGCAACTCAACATTACACACCATCATTATGTTAATTAGTTAGGAAGTTAGTTTTAAGGCTCATTAATTAATTCATAATATTAATAAGACCTATATCCACCAACAGTTACTGAGATGTGCGCCAGTTATAAACACATTGTCTCGTGGCATGTCGTCGCGGGTCTTAAGCTGTAGTCACTTAACGCAATTTTAACAGAAGGACAAAAGTCACACTCTTGAGAAAACGTTTAAGATGTCTTTGTTGAAGTTTTTCTCAGCCTCCTCAGACTTGTCAGAGTTTTTCACCTTAAAGAAATTCATTTGAGATAAACAAGACAGAGGAGATGTGTCCAGGAGGCGTCACCACACACTCACCAACTTGCTGACTTCTATGACTTGTGAGTCGTGTGTGTGTGTGTGTGTGTGTGCGTGTGCGTGTGCGTGTGCGTGTGTGTGCGTGCGTGTGCGTGTGTGTGTGTGTGTGTGTGTGTGTGCACCAGCCAGCGTCTTGTTATATTATTATATGTTGTTTATAATGACACCGTGACCTTTTATGACCTCAGCAGCCGCCAACAGCGTCAAAGTATAAACATTACTTCCATTGTTAAGATAATGTAATATGTGTCCTCCGTATAGTGTCAATAAAGGCCTCTTGTGTAAGGCTGTTGGACCCATAACGTGAGGGAGATAAGGCAAGGTGCTACGTCCATGATGATAAGCTGAGGCGTCTCTCTCTCTCTCCCCATTATAAAGTTATTTCTCACATTCACATAACCTAACCTAACCAACCAAGCCACACACCCCTCCCTCACCTGTCACTCCACCAGGCCACACACCCCTCCCTCACCTCTCACTCCACCAAGCCACACACCCCTCCCTCACCTGTCACTCCACCAGGCCACACACCCGCTCCCTCACCTCTCACTCCACCAGGCCACACACCCCTCACTCACCTCTCACTCCACCAAGCCACACACCCCTCCCTCACCTGTCACTCCATCAGGCCACACACCCCTCCCTCACCTCTCACTCCACCAAGCCACACACCCCTCCCTCACCTGTCACTCCACCAGGCCACACACCCCTCCCTCACCTCTCACTCCACCAGGCCACACACCCCCTCCCTCACCTCTCACTCCACCAGGCCACACACCCCTCCCTCACCTCTCACTCCACCAGGCCACATACCCCTCCCTCACCTCTTACTCCACCAGGCCACATACCCCTCCCTCACCTCTCACTCCACCAGGCCACATACCCCTCCCTCACCTCTCACTCCACCAGGCCACACACCCCTCCCTCACCTCTCACTCCACCAGGCCACACACCCCTCCCTCACCTCTCACTCCACCAGGCCACACACCCCTCCCTCACCTCTCACTCCACCAGGCCACACACCCCTCCCTCACCTCTCACTCCACCAAGCCACACACCCCTCCCTCACCTGTCACTCCACCAGGCCACACACCCCTCCCTCACCTGTCACTCCATCAGGCCACACATCCCTCCCTCACCTGTCACTCCACCAGGCCACACACCCCTCCCTCACCTCTCACTCCACCAGGCCACACACCCCTCCCTCACCTCTCACTCCACCAAGCCACACACCCCTCCCTCACCTCTCACTCCACCAGGCCACACACCCCTCCCTCACCTGTCACTCCACCAGGCCACACACCCCTCCCTCACCTCTCACTCCACCAGGCCACACACCCCTCCCTCACCTCTCACTCCACCAGGCCACACACCCCTCCCTCACCTCTCACTCCACCAAGCCACACACCCCTCCCTCACCTGTCATTCCACCAAGCCACACACCCTTCCCTCACCTCTCACTCCACCAAGCCACACACCCCTCCCTCACCTCTCACTCCACCAAGCCACACACCCCTCCCTCACCTGTCACTCCACCAGGCCACACACCCCTCCCTCACCTGTCACTCCACCAAGCCACACACCCCTCCCTCACCTGTCACTCCACCAAGCCACACACCCCTCCCTCACCTGTCACTCCACCAGGCCACACACCCCTCCCTCACCTGTCACTCCACCAGGCCACACACCCCTCCCTCACCTCTCACTCCACCAAGCCACACACCCCTCCCTCACCTCTCAAACACAAGACACAAGCTGGACGTACAGTATCTCCTCCCCCAATGGAATCTTACAGTTGGTGTCTCTTCTGAAATACGTTAACCTCC
>CAUDMG010003799.1:352500-382981 GCA_958450375.1 Homarus gammarus
TGGTTTCCAGAAGCGAAACCTCCAGCGTAATAATTGGTTTACAGAACTTCATTATAGAGAGAATCACTCAAATATTTCCTGTTAGTACCGCCTGTGTGTGTGTGTTACCTCACAGCCAACACCTTCCCTCCCTGTGAGACAACCTTCTCTAGTGCCTCAGGGTCGCCGTCCCTGTGTTACCTGAGACCTTCTTCCTCTCTCTCTCTCAAGTCTTACAGCCACATAAGTAACCTCACCTCACCTCACCTCACCTCAACCCATCTACGCTACTGGGACATTCGCCTAATCATTCTAGACATCTCTCTCCTACCTCCCCCCCTCCATGACCCTCCACCCTCCCCCTCCCTGACCCTCCACCCTCCCCTCTCTGACCCTCCACCCTCCCCCTCCCTGACCCTCCTTATTCCCCCCTTAGGCATCTTCACCAGACCGTGGCTCCATCCTTCCCTCCACTTGACTGTTCCATCCTCCAGGTCTCGTCTTTTGCACACCACTCACGGCTGGCCCTTACCTTACCCGTATTTACCCCTCCTCCTCCTCACCACCCACACCACCCCACCCCATCCACCCACCCACCCATCCACCCACCCCACCCACCCACCCACTTAGTAGATAGCACCACGAAGGAGACTGTTGTGTCATGGCTTTAAAGGTTTGGTTTTAGCTTCCCCCCCCACTTCTCTCCCTCTTTCTCCCCCGTTTCTCTCCTCCCCCCCATCTCCCTCGTTCCTCTCCTCCCTACCCTCCCCCCTTCTCTACCTCCCAGTTGACCTGGTATGACCCTGAGGTGTCGTGTCTCCCCTTTAAGCACTGTTGGTGAGGCTGGTCCTGTACTTGTTACGCCCCCCCCCCCCTCCCCTCCCCTCCCACCTTCCCTCCCTCTTCCTCCCACCTTCCCTCCCTCTTCCTCCCACCTTCCCTCTTCCTCCCACCTTCACGCCCTCTCCCTCCCACCTTCCCTCCCTCTTCCTCCCACCTTCCCTCTTCCTCCCACCTTCCCTCCCTGTCACCCACCTTCCTAACCAACCCTTCCTCCCTCTAACCCACCCACCACACCCTCTATCTCTCCCACCCACCACACCCTCTATCTCTCCCACCCACCATCCCTCTATCTCTCCCACCCACCACACCCTCTATCTCTCCCACCCACCACACCCTCTATCTCTCCCACCCACCACACCCTCTATCTCTCCCACCCACCACACCCTCTATCTCTCCCACCCACCATACCCTCTATCTCTCCCACCCACCATCCCTCTATCTCTCCCACCCACCACACCCTCTATCTCTCCCACCCACCATCCCTCTATCTCTCCCACCCATCATCCCTCTATCTCTCCCACCCACCACACCCAAACACCCACCCACCACACCCTCTATCTCTCCCACCCACCATCCCTCTATCTCTCCCACCCACCATCCCTCTATCTCTCCCACCCACCACACCCTCTATCTCTCCCACCCACCATCCCTCTATCTCTCCCACCCACCACACCCTCTCACTGCCAGGCCTCAATGTTAAACGACACACACACACCATTGCTGGCTGCTGGTGCTGCTTCATTCATAGCCAAACACTGCCTCCTCAATGCTCTTGTGTACTATGTAAATATTTCACAAAATCCAATTATTTCTGGGGGAAGGTTTGCTGTCTTAAGCGGCTTTTATTATACATTGTAACAAATCCAATTACTGCCTCGGGGAGTGTTGTTGTTATTGTTATTATTAGTATTGTATTATTATTATTATTATTATTACTATTATTTTTTTTATTATTATTATTATTATTATTATTATTAACATTTTTCTCTAATAAGTCAGTGGACCAAAAGAGCCCGGGGACTGTGGTGTCAGTTATGTTGTCAGCTGTGAGGGAAGGGCTGACAACACTCAGGCCTCGTGAAAAATATAATTACTACACACTTGTCGTTATTGTTTTTAATTATCAGGGAGAAGGTCGGGGTGTCATGGTTGAATGGGAGGAGAGGGTAGGGGAGGAGGAGGGGGTAGGGGAGGAGGAAGAGAGGGGGAGGAGGAGGGGGTAGGGGAGGAGGAAGAGAGGGGGAGGAGGAGGGGTAGGGGAGGAGGAAGAGAGGGGGAGGAGGAGGAAGAGAGGAGGAGGGGGAAGAGGAGGGGTAGGGGAGGAGGAAGAGAGGGGGAGGAGGAAGAGAGGGGGAGGAGGAAGAGAGGGGAGGAGGAGGGGGTAGGGGAGGAGGAGGGTAGGGAGGAGGAAGAGAGGGGGAGGAGGAGGAAGAGAGGAGGAGGGGGTAGGGGGAGGAGGAGGGGTAGGGGAGGAGGAAGAGAGGGGGAGGAGGAAGTGGTAGGGGAGGAGGAAGAGAGGGGGAGGAGGAGGGGGTAGGGGGAGGAGGAGGGGGTAGGGGAGGAGGAAGAGAGGGGGAGGAGGAAGAGAGGGGGAGGAGGAGGGGGTAGGGGAGGAGGAAGAGAGGGGCAGGAGGAGGGGTAGGGAGGAGGAAGAGAGGGGGAGGAGGAGGGGGTAGGGGAGGAGGAAGAGAGGGGGAGGAGGAAGAGAGGGGGAGGAGGAGGGGGAGGAGGAAGAGAGGGGGAGGAGGAAGAGAGGGGGAGGAGGAGGAGGAGGAGGGGGTAGGGGGAGGAGGGGGTGAGGGGAGGAGGAAGAGAGGGGGAGGAGGAGGGGGTAGGGGAGGAGGAAGAGAGGGGGAGGAGGAGGGGTAGGGGAGGAGGAAGAGAGGGGGAGGAGGAGGAAGAGAGGGGGTAGGGGGAGGAGGAACAGAGGGGAAGGGGGAGTAGGAAGAGAGGGGGAGGAGGAGGGGGTAGGGGGAGTAGGAGAGGGTAGGGGAGGAGGAAGAGAGGGGGAGGAGGAAGAGGGGAGGAGGAGGGGGTTAGGGGAGGAGGAAGAGAGGGGGAGGAGGAGGGGGTAGGGGGAAGGAGAGGGTAGGGGAGGAGGAGGGGGTAGGGGAGGAGGAAGAGAGGGGGTAGGGGAGGAGGAAGAGAGGGGGAGGAGGAGTGGGTAGGGGAGGAGGAAGAGAGGGGGAGGAGGAGGGGGTAGGGCAGGAGGAAGAGAGGGGGAGGAGGAGGGGGTAGGAGGAGCAGGAAAGGGAAGGAAGATGAGGAGAAGCATGGGAGTATGAAGGAGGAGGAGGAGATAAGGGGTAGGAAGGAGGAAAAGTAGAAGTACGGGAGTTGGAGGAGTGAGGAGGAGTATTGAGTAGGAAGAGGTGGAGTATCAGAAATAATAACCATCGATATTAAGAAAAAAGCATTTCTCAAATTTTTACTACGAAGGAAGACATTTGGCTCTCAGGTGATGGGCGGTAATTGAAGTCAGTCACTCTAGTGTTGTGTTGACAGGCGGTGTTGTGGTGACAGGCGGTGTTGTGGTGACAGGCGGTGTTGTGTTGACAGGCGGTGTTGTGGTGACAGGCGGTGTTGTGGTGACAGGCGGTGTTGTGGTGACAGGCGGTGTTGTGGTGACAGGCAGTGTTGTGGTGACAGGCGGTGTTGTGGTGACAGACGGTCTTGTGGTGACAGGCAGTGTTGTGGTGACAGGCGGTGTTGTGGTGACAGGCGGTGTTGTGTTGACAGGCGGTGTTGTGGTGACAGGCGGTGTTGTGTTGACAGGCGGTGTTGTGGTGTTGTCTTAGAGTTAAAAAGTAAGTAACTTAACCCATCATTTGTATATTTACGTGACTTAAGAGCTTTAGTGGTGCACGTAGAGTTTACAAGAGAAATGAACACACTTTTAGTTTATCTTTTTGACGGATACAGATAAACTAGCTGCTGTATGTACTGTAGTAAGGTACTGTATTACTAAAAGAGTTACAGAGGGTGTGGGGAGGGGGCTCTACCTTTAATATACCTAGATAAGAGGGCAGGTATAATTACTTCACTGTGAGGAGACAAAGGCCCGGATGATTACTTTACAGGGACACACGCTCTTGTCATACTGGGATGATTAACATTTCAAAAGACGGATAATCCGGATATTTGGTTAGGTGAGGGGGAGGAATGTTGATGTAAGGTTAGGTTAGGTGAGGGGGAGGAGTGTTGATGTAAGGTTAGGTTAGGTGAGGGGGAGGAGTGTTGATGTAAGGAGCACTGATCCCGCAACACAGGTACAAGATGACACACACACACTGGAGACTGGCTGGGGAGAGTCTTGTGGGGGTAGTAGATGACTCACTCACTCACTCACTGACCTTTACATGGGCAGAAGTCCTTGCAGGCCATGCGGACCTTAGCGTGGTGTATACAGTTGTGGTACTCAAGGCGACACAGCGAGGAGTAGGTACGGTTGTCGGAGCCACACAGGAACACTGGCCGTACTACTGGGCACGAGGGGCACAGTCTGTAACAACAACAACAGTAACTACAGTAATACTCACCTCACAGAACAACAACAACAACAGTAACTACAGTAATACTCACCTCTCAGGGTTTATACAGCATTAAGGTGTATTTCATTCATTTACTTCAGTATATAGTGTATAATGTGTTTTTGAAAGCATATTTATAGAACTTCCTAATTTGTGTATCGTGTATGAGGCCCTTGGGAGTGAAGCATTACCTCCTCCGTAGATGAAAGATGTAAGCCCCCCATCACTCCCTGGGGACGATGGATTATGAACTCATCTTCAAGTGGTCGTTTATTGATAATTTACTAATATTTGACCTGACGAGCTTGAAAAAAACCCCTTCAGGCAGCTCCTCTGATCCTGTAGGAAGTTTGGTCCAGTACTGTGTGTGTGGATAAACCCGAAGGAGGTTCCTGGTGGGAGGCTTATAGTTTACCTCAGTAAGAGACAACCTTCCCTTCATCCAGCTCTCTTCTGCTTCACAAGTCGGTGTAATGTTTTTTAATAATTTCTCGTGTTAGATGACTAGAGGGAACTTCCCCTTTAAGTCAGCTGCTGCGTTGGTGATTTTTAGATTGCTTTCTCGTTTTTTTAAAAGCTATTCATACGACTAGACACTTAGGATTAACCCTCATTGGGGGATCTGATTCAAATTGGGCCCCAGGTGTAATAGGCTCCAACTTGACCTGCAGAATTGGGGCCCATTAGGATTTTGTTTATTAGGGTTGTGGCGCATTAGAATTGAGTTATTTAGGAGTGGAACCCATTAGAATTGAGTTATTTAGGAGTGGAACCCATTAGAATTGAGCTATTTAGGAGTGGAACCCATTAGAATTGAGTTATTTTGGAGTGAAACCCATTAGAATTGAGTTAGGATAGGTTGGCTAGGTTAGGTTCAAGTATGTCAGTAGGGGGCGGGGGGGGGGGGGGGGGACTGGGGCCTATTTCTCCGCCCTTTGTACTGCAGGAGTAAAAGAAGCTCCTCCCTATTCTAGTACTTGTGGGTCTGGAGAGAACCTGTGGCCGCTCTTGAACACTTCTGACGGAGGAGGAACCTAGGTAGACGCCCTCTTTCAGGCCTTCCGGGTTCATTAATATTATATCTACCGCGTGCTCCTTGTACTGAACACACACACACACACACACCAGAGAGAGAGAGAGAGAGAGAGAGAGAGAGAGAGAGAGAGAGACCCGGCTACACTCGCCACAGTTCACGGTAGGCGACTGCTGTAAAGAGTTAATTGAGAGGAAAGTCAGCGTTAAATTAAGGCGTCCATCTAGAGTCAATTGAAGAGAAGTTTTATAATGAAGTTACTGAAGAAACAAAGGAAGTCACTGAAGGAATGAAGGAAATTACTGAAGGAATGAAGGAAATCACTGGTGGAATGAAGGAAATTACTGAAGGAATGAAGGAAATTACTGAAGGAAGGAAAGAAATCACTGAAGGAAGGAAGGAAATCACTGGTGGAATGAAGGAACTCACTGAAGGAATGAAGGAAGTCACTGAAGGAATGAAGGAAATTACTGAAGGAAGGAAGGAAATCACTGGTGGAATGAAGGAACTCACTGAAGGAATGAAGGAAGTCACTGAAGGAATGAAGGAAATTACTGAAGGAATGAAGGAAATTACTGAACGAAGGAAAGAAATCACTGAAGGAAGGAAGGAAATCACTGGTGGAATGAAGGAAGTCAACTACAAAATGGCGCCTGAAGTGAGTTATGACTGTGCTGTGTGTTGCATAGTGGAACGTTATTCTAAACAAGAGATATAGTGAACAGTGGAATACGGAATGTACACAAAAAATAATGGCGGTGATATTTTGAGAATTTATGGCGACGTGAACCAAAAATGGGAGATAAAGTATATGTGAATTTATTTATTTATATTAAAAATGTGAAAGGGTAATATATCTCTTTATAAATTATTATATTCAGTTATGGTGTAAAATTGTTGGGGTCAGAGGATCATGGTGGGGTGAATTGTTTAGTGCGTGAGTTAAATTTTTACTTTTTTTTTTTTTTTTTCCCCCATGAGATTATAAACTCTCTCTCTCTCTCTCTCTCTCTCTCTCTCTCTCTCTCTCTCTCTCTCTCTCTCTCTCTCTCTCTCCCACTAAATAAATAACTCGGGCAACGATCAGAGAAGTGTCGTTCGGTGTCCAATCCATCCACCGAGTTGTTCCCTTGTTAATTAATAAGTGTGTTTGTGTCTTTTACCTTCAAATAGTAAATAAAATCACATTCTATATACTTTTAAATACTTTACACTTTAGTTAAGGAGAAGTAGTGTGACCTCCCCCCCTCCCCTCATGTTCATTACGTTCATTACCCCCCTCATGTTCACTACGTTCATTACCCCCCTCATGTTCACTACGTTCATTACCCCCCCTCATGTTCACTACGTTCATTACCCCCCCTCATGTTCACTACGTTCAGTACTCCCTCTCATGTTCACTACGTTCATTACCCCCCTCATGTTCACTACGTTCATTACCCCCCCTCATGTTCACTACGTTCATTACCCCCCCTCATGTTCACTACGTTCATTACCCCCCCTCATGTTCACTACGTTCAGTACTCCCTCTCATGTTCACTACGTTCATTACCCCCCTCATGTTCACTACGTTCATTACCCCCCCTCATGTTCACTACGTTCATTACCCCCCCTCATGTTCACTACGTTCAGTACTCCCCTCTCATGTTCACTACGTTCATTACCCCCCCTCATGTTCACTACGTTCAGTACCCCCCTCATGTTCACTACGTTCATTACCCCCCTCATGTTCACTACGTTCATTACCCCCCTCTCATGTTCACTACGTTCATTACTTCACCTACATAACAACAGGTGACCCTTAAGTCTTTACAATAAACCTTTAGACTCAATATCGTGTTAACCCGAGTATGTTAATTTACGTTTATTGGTTCCGACCTTAATGATATATTGCTAATCAACAAATAAATTAAAGGGGTAATTAGTGACGTGGTGGACTTGTTTTATCGGTCGTGTGGGGATAAAATGTAGGTATAGCCAGTCAGTGTACAGTCACGGGTCAGTCATGGTGAACAGTCCGTCATGTTACTGATCATTACGTGACAGTCAGCTCCAGATGTGTGTTAATGGTTGGTGTAAATCCTTCATGTCTTTTGTTATTCTGTTATGGGAAGTGTGTGTGTGTGTGTGTGTGTGTGTGTGTGTGTGTGTGTGTGTGTGTGTGTACGGTACTGTGCTAAAGCAGTATTTACGGTTAATGGAACCAGATAGCTTTGTAAACTTTCCCAATAAAGGCTGTTGGTGAAACTTTACCCGGTGGAGATAGTTTCACACCTCTCTCTCTCTCTCTCTCTCTCTCTCTCTCTCTCTCTCTCTCTCTCTCTCTCTCTCTCTCTCTCTCTCTCTCCTCATTTCATCGTCTAATACCATACTTACATTAATCCAGGGAGCGTATGGTAATAACCGGGAATCCTTTCATGGTATTCGATTCGCCTCAAGATGGAAATTCATCATCAACTCTGAGAAGGTTTCCCCTTGAAGGGATGTTGGTCACCCGGAGGCGTAGTGGGAGAAAGTCGCTCTTGTGGCTGGGGGCAATAGAGGTCATTATCCCTCGGTAAATTGACTTGCGGGGCGGGATGGGGTGGGGCGGGGGGGGGAGGGGGTGGGGTGGGGAGGTGCGGGTTGGGGCGGGGTGGGTGGTAACGAGATCTTTGATGAATCTAACCTTAAAGAACTATTGAGATGCTAAAATGGTGGATGTTTTTTTTTTTTTAATGGGGTGACTTGGAGGAGGAGCTCGACCTGCTTGGAGGAGGAGGAACTCAGCCCTCAGAGTATTGTCGGAATGTGGGTGCGTCTGTTCTCTCTCTCTCTCTCTCTCTCTCTCTCACTAGCACGTAAACCCGTCAAGAATGAAGGAGGAGGAGGAGGAGGTATTGAAGTAGGCGACGAAGGAGAAAGAAGAAAAGAGGGAGGTGGTGAAGGAGGCGGTGAAGGAGGTAGAGGCTGCGGCAGGTTATATATACCCTTGCCACAGGAGAGCGTCAGGAGGGAGGGTAGACCCGACACCTCACCTTGCCCATGCATAACAATAAGCAGCAACCACCCACACACACATGGAAGAAGAAGAAATAGGAGAAAAAAGATGAGGAAGAAGAAAAAGGAGGAGGGGGAAGATGAGAAGAAAATGATAAGGAGGAGAAAGAAGAAGAAGGTGGTGGTAAAAGCCTTCATCAGGTGACTTACTTCTCAGCGAAAGGTCTTCGGTTGAGGCGCTGATCCCCCAACACCTCGCCAGGCCTCTCCCCTTCCTCCCCCTCCTGCTGTTGTTGCTGCTGGTGTTGCTGTTGTTGCTGTGACCCATACTCAAAGTCCTCGTCTTCGTCATCTTCGTCCTCCAGCAGGTACTCTTCGTCCTCCTCGTCGTCGTAGTAGTCTTCGTCTTCTTCGTCTTCGTCGTCGTCATCATCGTCATAGTCGTCCAAGGCGTCCCACGACTTAGGGAGGTCCTCGTCGGAGGCTGAGGCGGCGTCCTTCAAGGGCACGATCTTGTCCCTGTGGAGGAAGAACACTGAACGTTAAGTAACTCATAATAGAACGTGACATAGCTCACAATAGAACGTTAAATAGTCCATAATAGAACGTTAAATAGCTCATGATAGAACGTGAAATAGCTCACAATAGAACGTTAAATAGCTCACAATAGAACGTTAAATAACTCATAATAGAACGGTAAATAACTCATAATAGAACGTTAAATAACTCATAATAGAACGTTAAATAGCTCATAATAGAACGTTAAATAGCTCATAATAGAATGTTAAATAACTCATAATAGAACGTTAAATAACTCATAATAGAACGTTAAATAGCTCACAATAGAACGTTAAATAACTCATAATAGAACGGTAAATAATTCACAATAGAACGTTAAATAGTTCATAATAGAACGTTAAATAGCTCATAATAGAATGTTAAATAACTCATAATAGAACGTTAAATAACTCATAATAGAACGTTAAATAACTCATAAGAACGTTAAATAACTCATAATAGAACGTTTAATAGCTCATAATTACACTCCTTTACGCTGTTGTATTCTCGGTGTTGTACGTTAGGTTAGCAGTCTTCCTAAGCCTGGCCAAGTTTAACATCTGGCCAAGTTTAACATCTGGCCAAGTTTAACACTTGGCCAAGTTTAACGTCTGGCCAAGTTTAACATCTGGCCAAGTTTAACACCTGGCCAAGTTTAACATCTGGCCAAGTTTAACACCTGGCCAAGTTTAACACCTGGCCAAGTTTAACACCTGGCCAAGTTTAACACCTGGCCAAGTTAACATTTTTATCATGTTATCTGTAAGGCTTATCCATCACGACAGGTGTCACTCTAGTGGCCGGTCTACGAGGCGATTTTACACAGATTATCCTTCCTTAGCCACACCATTTACCACACCCTCTCTCATCTCCGCTCTTAACCACATTTTCCGCTTCTCCCCTCGCACCCCCCACAGCTTCTCCCCTCCCACCCCCCCCACAGCTTCTCCCCTCCCACCCCCCCACAGCTTCTCCCCTCCCACCCCCCCACAGCTTCTCCCCTCCCACCCCCCCACAGCTTCTCCCCTCCCACCCCCCCCACAGCTTCTCCCCTCCCACCCCCCCCACAGCTTCTCCCCTCCCACCCCCCCACAGCTTCTCCCCTCCTTCCATCTCATTTCCCCTTTCTCCCCCCCCTCTCTCCCCTTCCATATTTTCCCCTCTTATTTCTAGTTATCTTCTTCCTCTCTTCTTCTTCTTTATCACCATCTCCACCCCACTCTCTCTACTCTCTCTTCATCACTTTCTCTTCTTCCTCTGTTCTCTTTATCGCTTTTCTTTTCCTCCTCCTCCTCCAAACCCTCTCCCCCTCTAACCCCTCTCCACCCCACTCTAAACCTCCTTCCACACCCCCTCCATACCCTCCACACCCCCCTCCATCCACTCCACACCCCTTCCATCCCCTCCATCCACTCCACACCCCCCTCCATCCACTCCACACCCCTTCCATCCCCTCCACACCTCCCTCCACACCCCCCTCCATCCCCTCCACACCCCCCTCCATCCCCTCCACACCCCCCTCCATCCCCTCCACACCCCCCTCCATACCCTCCACACCCCCCTCCCTGTAGTCCGGTAATCAGTTAGGGTGGCTGGTGCTGTGGTCATCAGTAATGGGTCGAGTAATCTGTTCCTGATCTGTTTGGAGCGGTGGTGTGGCGTCCTCTGTTGCTGCTGTTATCTCCTCTTTCTCTTCCTGTTCTCCTCTTCCTCTCCTTTGTCGTCCTTCTTTCTATTCTTCTTCTCCTCCTCCTTCCTGTTTCCCTCATCCTCCTCCTCTTTCTCCTTCTCCTTCTTCCTGTTTCTCCTCCTTCCGCCTTCTTTTTCTTCTTTCTGTTCTCATTTCTTCTCTTTCTTCGTATTTTGTTGTTGTTCTTCTTTTCCTGCCTCCTCTTCCTCCTCTCTCTCCCTTTTCTTCTTCTCCTCTTCCTCATTCCAACTTCTCTAACTTGCTCTACTTTTGCACTAATTCCTTGGTTCATTGTTTATTCTCTCTCTCTCTCTCTCTCTCTCTCTCTCTCTCTCTCTCTCTCTCTCTCTCTCTCTCTCAGATTCTGTTTGTTATCTTCGTCTTTATCCGTCTTCTCCTCCCTTTCTTCCTTTCTTCTTAATCTTCCTATTATCCTCCTCCTCCTCTTCATTATAATCACCATTGTTATCCATCATCATTATATTTTTTTCCTTCTCTCCTCTCGCTATTGTTCTGACTCCATTGAATCGCGGTTAAGGTATCCAAGCTCCACTGAATCCAGTATAAGGATCCCGACTCCATTGAATCCCGTATAAGGATCCCGACTCCATTGAATCCCGTATAAGGATCCCGACTCCACTGAAACCCACATAAGGATCCCGACTCCACTGAACAGAAACTCGTATTAGTGAAAGACACAACACGGTAAATTTTCACATGTACCAGAGGCCAAAAGGTTAATGGATTTATAGAATGTAAATAAATGAATCACATTGACATAAAATAGTTACCAAAGAATCACGACTTGGCAACTATATGGACTCATGTGGATGGGCACCGAGTTCCACTGAATTGTAACGTGTAAACAAACGCAACAAGTGACAAAATGGCGTGACACTCCTCTTAACGTGTGCTATATACACCCTTATGCTGTTAGGTTATAGGTTAGGTTAGGTTAGGTTAGACCAGTTGAGGCGAGGTTAGGTCACATAACCAGGAGAGTAGGTGGGGGTTATGAGGAAGGTGAGGCCTGATAATGAACACATCTCAGGGGCCGCAGCACCACACACCTTGTTAGTCCCTGTAACACCTGTCAGTCAAAACCCTTAATTACCCCCCTGGCTCTCACTGCCTGCAGGTGGGCACTGCACGTTATGACCAGCAGGTGACTATAGCGGACACACACACACACACACACACGATAGCTATGTATTTGATGTGTGATGAATTTGTTGTTGTTGTTTATGATGCGTATGTATATATGGATTCTACTACAGTACATGTATATTTCTGAGTATTTTGAAGTTTTATTTAATGCGTATGTTGAAATATGAATATAGCGACGAGTAGCATGGCTGTACAGTGTGTGTGTGTGTGTGTGTGTTTGATGGGGGGGGGGGGGGGGCAGGGGTTGCGAGTGGTGGCCAGCATGATGAGAGTATGGTAGGGCAAGGGTGGGCAGGGTGACTCAAACTACCGTGTGTGTGTGTGTGTCAATACAGTAATTGGCTGGTGGGTAGTGCAAAGGGGAGGCACAGCACCCTCACCCTTCCGTCCAGGTGCACTAAGGGCGTCACCACCACCCCACCCCCCACCACCACCCCCACCACCACCCCCCACCCCCGCCCTCACCCCCACACCCCACCACCACCCTCACCACCACCCCCACCACCACCCCCACCACCCCTACCATAAATTGCTGTTATCGTGTCATACCATTACCATGTTCTCACCATTATAGGGATATAAAGCGAGATGCAGGTGTGAGGCGCCGCCCAGGTGATGCCACAACCTACATTACGGCCTCCTTCCCTCCCTATCTCTTCCTTCCTCCTCCTCCTCCTTCCTTCCTTCCTTCCTTCCTTCCTTCTTTAGCATCTTTCGTTCTTCATACCGTCATCATGTTACTTTCTGTCCCCTTTCCCCTTCCTCTTCTCTCCCTACCTCTCTTCCTCCCTTTCTTCTCCCCTTTCTTTCTCCTTCCTCCCTCATCATCACCTTCACCTCCTCTCATCTGCCATACATTCCTTAACGCTTTTCTCCTTCATCTCCCTAAAATCCTCAAATACCTCCCTCCCTCACCCTCCATCCTTCCCTCCCTCCCTCACCCTCCATCCTTCCCTCCTCCTTCACCCTCCCTCCTTCCCTCTCTCCACCCTTCCTTCCCTCTCTCCACCCCTCCCCCCCCCCCCAACAGAGGGTGGGTAAAATCGACTCACAATAAACTCGATTGAGAAGGAGCCAACCCCCATTAAATTGTTGAAAGTGACCCATAAACAAGAGGTCAAGGTCAAGCGGGCCCCAGTCTATTAGGCCCTAAGTGTAATGGGCCCCAGTGTAATGGGTCCCAAACCTAATCTCCGGGAAGTCTTTAAAATTGGGGAAAATTAATATTATGGGCCCAGTCATCACATTCCTTCCTGGTGGAGACGCCTCAATTACCCCCTCACCTCCCCTACACCCCCCTCACCACCTCCCTACACCCCCCTCACCCCACCTCCCTACTCCCCCCTCACCACCTCCCTACACCCCCCTCACCACCTCCCTACACCCCCCTCACCACCTCCCTACACCTCCTACTCCCTCCTCACCCTCTCACGCCCCAACACCTCCCCTACACCCCACCTCACACTATATCCTGTAGGAAATGAACGTCGGGAGGGAGGGGGGGAGGGGGGAGGGGAGGGGGGGCAGAGCCGTTGATCAAGACAGTACTAGTGACCGTCATGGGATCAATACTACAATTGCCAGACAACAAGCTTTTGGCGGGGCGGGTGGGGGGGGGAGGGGGAAGGGGTAGGGTAGGGGGAAGTGGAAGAGTAGGGTAGAGGAGGGAATGAGAGAAGTAGGAAGAAGAAAGAGGAAGGGGGGGGGTTATTAAGGAGAGCGGGAGAGGCCATTTAAAGAAAACGGGGGAGGGCATATTTCACCTTCTGAGGGGCGGGGGGAGGAGGGGGTAATTCTTGCAAACTATCTGGTGGTTATCTGGAATGGGGAAAAGGTCACAGTTGAATTGAGGTGATGGAGGGAGGGAGGGAGGGAAGGAGGGAGGGAGGGAGGGAGGGAGGGAGGGAGGGAGGGAAGGGAAGGGAAGGGATCAAATAGAGTCATCTTCCAATACCATCACTCCAAGATTATTGTTTATTTCATTTGTTTATTAGTTTATTTTTCCTCCACCTATAAACCATATCTTTAAAATCTGGATAAAATCTGTCTTTATTTTAATTTTCTTTGTTAAACGACAGATTTTTTTTGTCTGTAATCTGTTATTATAAGCTGGTGATTTTTCTTTCCACTGATCCATCGCAACCGTAAAATCTGTCTGTCCAGTAATGTGGTCATAAATCGTTGTAGATTATTCCCTATGGTAATGAATCACTGTAGAATATTCCTCATTGGCGATAAATCTGTAGAATGTTTCACCATTGTTTTGTTGCCAATATTTGTAGCGTCATAGCCCATAACAGTACCTGATTTGTCTTACGAGAGAGAGAGAGAGAGAGAGAGAGAGAGAGAGAGAGAGAGAGAGAGAGAGAGAGAGAGAGAGAGAGAGAGACTGACTTACATCATCCCCAGCCAATCCAAGAACAAGCTACGTGTCGGCACCACATTTACATCGCCACATACTGTATGTCTTCCCTCCATTAAGCCATTTCTCTCCCCCTTTTCTTACACGTTCCAACACCTTTATGGAGGATCAATAACCGGAATGGATTTAAGGTCGTTCTCAAGTGTCGTTTCTTATAATTAAAGTCTTGTGGTTAATATGTCACGGCTCGTAATGGCGGTCTCGTAAAACACCAATTTTCTTTAACTCGTATTTCTCGACTGACTTGGTTACTTTTTTGCTTATTACAGCCACCACTCTCTCTCTCTCTCTCTCTCTCTCGAGCGTTTCATTAACCCACTCAAGCTATTACCGGCCATAAATGCCCCTGTTATAAGGCTCAATCTCCGGCAACAACACCTTCACGAGTGGGTCTTTAATCCACAACATGGCGACCAAGTCATGTCAGCAAAAGTTGAGGCGATTTTGGGGAGGAATACGAGGGTAAACATTACCATAAAGGCTTCATACTTTATCCTGCCACTCACTCACACCTTCACGCCCACGCTTTCACGCCCACGCCTTCACGCTCACGCCTTCACACCGACGCATTCACGCCCACGCCTTCACGCCCACGCCTTCACACCCACGCATTCACGCCCACGCCTTCACGCCCACGCATTCACGCCCACGCCTTCACGCTCACGCATTCACGCCCACGCCTTCACACTCACGCATTCACGCCCATGCCTTCACGCCCACGCCTTCACGCCCACGCCTTCACGCTCACGCCCACTCATTCACGCCCACGCCTTCACGCTCACGCATTCACGCCCACGCCTTCACACTCACGCATTCACGCCCATGCCTTCACGCCCACGCCTTCACGCTCACGCCTTCACGCCCACGCCTACTACAACAACTACACACACACACACACACACTCCTCGGTTCCTCACTCTCATTAAAAAAAAAGACTCGACAAAGTTATAAGACTCTTGAAGATTAACCATCCACTCCCCACACTCCCTACTCTCCCCACTCCCCACACTCCCTACTCTCCCCTCCCCATCCCTGGACTCCAACTCACCGCCCACACAACTTGACCTCTTGGCATTTCAGTGGTGAATCAAGATCTGGTGAAGGGGGTCATGTCAAAGGTCACACGTAATAAAGGAAAGGTGACGGTCTCTGTCTACAATAGGTCGTCAGCTTATGTTTTGGTCATCCTGTTGTCTGGGAGAGTAAAGTAAGGTGAGGTGAGGTAAAGTAGAACTAA
The DNA here is from genome assembly GCA_958450375.1 of Homarus gammarus. Taxonomy (NCBI): domain Eukaryota; kingdom Metazoa; phylum Arthropoda; class Malacostraca; order Decapoda; family Nephropidae; genus Homarus; species Homarus gammarus. Next base: position 367,939 of record CAUDMG010003799.1, read on the forward strand.
AGTAAAATAAGTAAGGTGAAATAGAGTAATGACAAGTTGGGGGTCGTGTTATATTCCTGGGGTGGTAAAGGCGACACTCTTCCCGTCAGGTGAGAGGTGCCAAGATGTCCTCCAGCTGACCCCCACGTCTTAGTAGTGTCCCCCAACGTCAGTCTTGATGTTCCCACCGTGTAAATAAAGTCAATGGAGAGTGTGTGTACAGTAGCGTGTGGCGTTCACTGTCATGACCGTTAACACCTGTGGTAATAACGCCTGACGCAGCTTCGCCCGGCGTCTGTAGTTTTATGGTGGGGGTTCTCTGTGTTCGTCTGTCACCCTAGAATGATTTTATGGCTGTTTTTAACCCACCGAGTGACTCCCTCGTGTTCATCTCACTATATTACCCGGGCCATCGAAGGCTGCATTAACAGTTTGTTTGGGATACAAGTTAAGCTTATTGTATCCCGTAAATTGTGCGTTACGAGCTGAGCAGACCGTGGCCACATTCTACGGTGGTGGGTGGCCAGGGAGGTCTGCTGGGTGGTGGGTGGCCAGGGAGGTCTGCTGTGTGGTGGGTGGCCAGGGAGGTCTGCTGTGTGGTGGCCAGGGAGGTCTGCTGTGTGGTGTGCTGTGTGGTGGCCAGGGAGGTCTGCTGTGTGGTGGGTGGCCAGCCAGGCAGGTCTGCTGTGTGGTGGGTGGCCAGGGAGGTCTGCTGTGTGGTGGGTGGCCAGTCGGGCAGTTCTGCTGGAAGGCTCATTAATATTACTAGTACTGTACTGATTGAAAAAGATATTACTATAGATAACGTTAATATTTTCTTGAGACTTGTAATATGCACATAATATTGCCATTTTCTTTTATAACGGTGAGAACTCTCTCTCTCTCTCTCTCTCTCTCTCTCTCTCTCTCTCTCTCTCTCTCTCTCTCTCTCTCTCTCTCTCTCAGTCGCGCGTCAGGTCAGGTCAGGTCAACACGGCTGGCCAGACATATTCTCCGATCTAAAGTGTTATTGGTGGGGACATACTCGCTGTGTGGGAGCGGGAATTTGACAATGTGTCCGTGAATATCGGATGTTACCTTAAGCATTGCCACCCAAGGTTTCTTCTCATCCCCGACGGCATAAATTGTAAATATTCCGTGTGTTCACCGGCGTTCTCCAAGTGAGTGGTGACCCATTGCTGGGTCAGTGGTGGGATAATGAGGAGGCTCGGCGCTAAGGTCAGTGTCGTTAGGCCTGCTTTGACAGGGGTGGTCCCGAGACTATCGCCCCTATGGGGCCGAGAGTGCTGCCCATGCGGTCGCCCCCACCCCCACCTCCACCATAGTAACGGACACTTAATGTAGGGTCTCGACGAACCAAGTGAGGATGGTCTGAGGTGTTGTGCCGTCAGAAAAACAGAGTTACTATTAAGAACAAGTGAAGTGTAATAAAAGTGCTTATAAACTGAGAATACACCTGTTACCTTACACCACACTCCCTCCGCTCCCAGGAGGCCCTCCTACCCTCACACCGTTGATGTCAGGCTCCTCTCTTCCCTTGTCCTATAAGAGGGTTTACGCCTCAAGGACATCGCTGGCCCACATGTCGCCTCTGTGCCCCAGTGTATATGACCTAGATTCCATCTAAATCTAACCATGGCAGGAGTCATCGCTGGGCGGCGCTCTGCCTATGTCCTTGATGAAGAAGATGAGGAGGACAGTCATAGCGACACTGAAGCTGGCTTTCAGAAGTTTCAGACACGTCAGCAGAAACGCAAGATGAGGACCCAGGGAAGGAAGCAGAGGAGAGCCAATAGGGGCATCCCCCCCCCCCCTCCCATTGCTCCCCGGGCTAAGTACATGCGCCTTGCCTTCCCCGAGAACGCAACCAATTTGATGAAGATTAATTGGTTGACTGCCCTGAATAAGGATTATGGCATGGCTAAGCTGAATGTTGTCGTGCCAGGTAACACCCCTCGTTTTGTCTATGTAGGCCGAGAGGAGACAGAAGCTATCCAACGCTTCATTGATGGTAGGGTCGGTTCAATACACCTTATTAAGCGAGATGAACCTGTTCGACCTCAAAAAATGAAGGAATACCTTGTCACCCAATTCCCCAAGGGTATTCCCCCCAAGAGAGCTCTGTCACTCCAGGGCGTCCACAGTGCAAGAAGACTCTATAAGGATGGTGCACAACTTAGTAGGATCATCATCGTTTGGAAAAGGAAGGAACCACCTCCTGAGAAGTACAGCTTCTTTGGCAGCACGTACGGTACCCCTAGTAACATCAGTCGGTGGATTCCTCCCCCTGTGGTGTGCTACAACTGCTTTGGGGTCAATCATGTGGCGAAATACTGTCACAAGCCAGCCACCTGCGGCTACTGCGCAGGAATGCATAGCACAAGCAGCTGCCCCATCAAGGAAGGTGCCTCTCAGGACGGAAGAGAGCAGGACTCCCCATTTGAGTGGCAGTGTGCCAGATGCAGGAAGAAGGGTGTGACGGCCTGGCATCCAGGTTGCCCTGGGAGCCCGCCTCCACCCACAAAAGCGGTCCCACTCAGTGATGCCAACAGCAACACTGCGGGGTCGCCTCCAGCACCTGAAATCAACAGCGACACCTCCCCACCCAGGGGGCAGTGTCCCAGGTCCAGGGAGGAGGGTGTGACGGCCTTGCATCCAGGTTGCCCTGGGAGCCCGCCTCCACCCACAAAAGCGGTCCCACTCAGTGATGCCAACAGCAACACTGCGGGGTCGCCTCCAGCACCTGAAATCAACAGCTACACCTCCCCACCCAGGAGGCAGTGTTACAGGTGCAGGGAGGAGGGTGTGACGGCCTGGCATCCAGGTTGCCCTGGGAGCCCGCCTCCACCCACAAAAGCGGTCCCACTCAGTGATGCCAACAGCAACACTGCGGGGTCGCCTCCAGCACCTGAAATCAACAGCGACACCTCCCCACCCAGGGGGCAGTGTCCCAGGTCCAGGGAGGAGGGTGTGACGGCCTTGCACCCCAGTTGTCCTGGGAGGTCGCCTCCATCCACAATAGCAGTACCACTCAATGATGCCAATGCGGCCGGATCGCCTCCACCACCTGAAGTCAACAGGCACAGTGACTCTTCTTCGTTAGCCAATGCAGGTCAGGTTAAAGCCTGCCAAGTAAGTGTACCAGTGTACAATGACAGTGATAGTGTTAGTGGTGCTTCTGAAGGAGCTCGTGCCTCCTCTCATAATGATGCCAACTTGAGGGTGAGTAGCTAGAGCGAGACCGATAGTGATGGTAGCATGGATGGGGAGAATGAGCCCCAGACTGCCAGCGTGGTCTCTTTAATAGTCCCAGGTCTGCAGACTGTTCATGACCCTGTAAGTTTTCCATTGTTTACGGAGGAGGAACTCGCGGGACTGATGAAGCAACCCGCGTATAAAAATCCTACTGGAATAAGGGCTGTGAAGAACATTATCAGGAAATCCAGAGGTGCAGAAATTGAATTGGTCAGCTTATTGGTCAGGCTGATCTATGAAGCCAGCGTGCGACTCTCTACATTAAATTCAAGGTGGGAAAAGTAACACGAACGCTTAGGTTCATTTCATGGAACATCCGGAGTGTTAATCGCAGAATTAATGATCTACAATGGTTTGTTAAAGTTTTTGACATTGATGTAATTGGCTTACAAGAACCTTACACGTCCAGCACCCAGAGGAAAGTTGCACCCAGGATAGCTGGGTTTACAGCATATAATAGTGGAGCAGGAAGTGGCCTGCTCACATATGTAAAGAATGGTCTGGTCTGTAAATGGATTAAAACTCACAATGATGAAAGTATTCACTATCAACAATTTACAGTAAAGACAGCAAACAGTCAATTTTCGCTGTATAACATCTATGTTCGGTGTAATGAACTGCGAGCGGACGTGTTTCCAAAGCCATCAGACAAACACAGGTAGAACAGGCTGTGCAATTGTAATATATAAAGAAAAAGAGATGATAGTGTCAACCAAACAAAGGCTGAACAACTGGGCCAGCACAACACAAACTGAACTAACTGGAATCTACTTAGCCACAGACTACCTCAAAGAAAATGGAGGTGGGGTGATATTCTGTGACTCTCAAAGTGCTTTGAAATCAATGAACAGCCCGTCAGGCTCTATGTCTAAAGTTGCGTGTGATATTAAAAGGAATGTGATAACTGCCAATGAGAACAACTTTCGTATCGAATTTGTGTGGATTCCGTCCCATGTTGGAATCAGGTATCATGACCGTGCTGATAGACTGGCCAATGAGGCATGTAAGAAAGAAAATGTTGACCGTGACCTTGGCCTCTCCAATGCTGTAATTAAAAACATTCAAGTCAGAATCATGAACTCTGATCTAGATGAAGTGAGAAATGCAGAGAGACCTGACAGTTGTAGCATTAGTAAATATGACAAATTTTGTAACAAGAGGTACCGGTATGGCCAGCATAAGGACAGAACCAGACAATGTGATGTAGTCGTGGCCAGAATTAGGCTAGGATACAGACACATCTGGCAAGTTAGTAACGCTGTACCCATACCGGAACACTCAGCATGTAAACTTTGTGATAAACCTTTAAAGCATACACTTGAACACTATATTATTGAATGTGACACTGTCAAAGACTTCAGGCCACCTGACTTACTGTATCTTGAACTATGTAATTACTTCATTGAATCAGGTGTGCTTGAGGACATTCTTGCTGTTTATCCCAAATTTGCTAGCCCACACTGATTAGTCTTCAATTAGAATATGACTCCAATGTATGTGATCCACTGACCTATATATGCTGCTGGTGAATGTGATGTATTTCCTTCTTTGTGTACGAACCTCTGTCCTGTATGGCAGTGAAAAGTAACATTACCCACATGAATCTGACCGACGTATATGTATGTATGTGTGCGTGAGTGCATGTATATGTACGTGTACATGTATATGTGTATGTATATGCGTATATGTATGTATGTGTGTGTGTGTGTGTTTACATATATGTATATGTACTGTCAATGAATATGATGCAACTCTTTGTGTACGAACCTCTGTCCTGCATGGCAGTGAACAGTGACATTATCTATTGAACCTGACCTATATACATTTATAGTTGTTAATGAATATGATGTATTTCTTTGTGTGTGAACCTCTGTCCTGCGTGACAGTGAGAAGTGATACCACCCTCAGTGTCAAGACCTGACTGAATTACTCAGAATAGGCAAACTGTACTACAAGCTCTGCCAATAAATTTGTTAAATTAAAAACCTCTCTCTCTCTCTCTCTCTCTCTCTCTCTCTCTCTCTCTCTCTCTCTCTCTCTCTCTCTCTCTCTCTCTCTCTCTCTCTCTCTCTTGCCAGTTTTACTTCCACTTTGTCAACTTAACTTGTCTGGAAACATGACGACATATTGTGAGTTTGGACACGTCATGCTAACACCAGGAGAACGACACTCACCACCAGAGGGACGACACTCACCACCAGAGGGACGACACTCACCTCCAGAGGGACGACACTCACCACTAGAGGGACGACACTCACCACCAGAGGGACGACACTCACCACTAGAGGGACGACACTCACCACCAGAGGGACGACACTCACCACCAGAGGGACGACACTCACCTCCAGAGGGACGACACTCACCACTAGAGGGACGACACTCACCACCAGAGGGACGACACTCCCCACCAGAGGGACGACACTCACCACCAGAGGGACGACACTCACCACTAGAGGGACGACACTCACCACTAGAGGGACGACACTCACCACCAGAGGGACGACACTCACCACCAGAGGGACGACACTCACCTCCAGAGGGACGACACTCACCACTAGAGGGACGACACTCACCACCAGAGGGACGACACTCACCACCAGACAACTTCCCATATAATAACAGTTTTGGGTCACATCTGCGGCAGCTCGTCTCTTATATATTAGGGAGGATTACGGGACCCTTCGGTGTTCCCGGGAGGAGGAAATAAATGTAATAAATGACGTTCCTGAGGCTGCTGGGGGGGGGGGGGGGGAAGAGAGGGGATATTGGTGACTGTGAGTTATGTTGACTGTCAGCGTAGCATAACACAAGGTCGTGAGGGAGGGACTGTTTATAATACTGTCAAGTGTGTGTGTGTGTGTGTGTGTGTGTGTGTGTGTGTGTGTCCTGTCAATTGGTATAGCTTCTCTGTAATGTTGTAGGATTATGTTTATTTACCTTCAGTGGACAACATAAAGAAAACATTTATTTAATCATCTCATAAAACCTTTCCATCATCGAGTGTACAAATATTTTCCCGTGTTGTGTAATGATATTTTCTTATGGTTAATATTAACATAAAGTTAACCTGACTACATTTTAACGTCATTGCTCTCATAATAAACAAACTTATGTCTCACTACATACCTATAAATAATTACAGTGAAATGGTTATGACATGTTTATGATGATATTATGAAGCTCATGTCGTGTAATTATGTCGCGTTTTTGTTGAAATTTGCCTTAACTGACTGACACTACAGGCTCTGGAATCACTACCTGCTGATGGCTGCTACAGGCTTTGGAATCACTACCTGCTGATGGCCGCTACAGGCTCTGGAATCACTACCTGCTGATGGCCGCTACAGGCTCTGGAATCACTACCTGCTGATGGCCGCTACAGGCTCTGGAATCACTACCTGCTGATGGCTGCTACAGGCTCTGGAATCACTACCTGCTGAACGGCGCTACAGGCTCTGGAATCACTACCTGCTGAACGGCGCTACAGGCTCTGGAATCACTACCTGCTGAACGGCGCTACAGGCTCTGGAATCACTACCTGCTGATGGCCGCTACAGGCTCTGGAATCACTACCTGCTGAACGGCGCTACAGGCTCTGGAATCACTACTTGCTGAACGGCGCTACAGGCTCTAGAATCACTACCTGCTGAATGGCGCTACAGGCTCTGGAATCACTACCTGCTGAACGGCGCTACAGGCTCTGGAATAATTAGCCTTCAAGATCCGGGAACTTTAGGTATAAAAGCTTAAATTATATTACCTTAGTGTGCGACCCTGGGCCAGAGGTTTAAAGATTCCTTTCATAATTATCTTGCATGTCTTAACCTAACCTAACCTAACCTAACCTAACTTCTCATAACCTAATCTAACCTCGCATAACCTAACCTAACCTCACCTAACCTAACTTCTCATAACCTAACCTAACCTCGCATAACCTAACCTAACTTCTCATAACCTAATCTAACCTCGCATAACCTAACCTAACCTCACCTAATCTAACCTCGCATAACCTAACCTAACCTTACCTAACCTAACTTCTCATAACCTAACCTAACCTCGCATAACCTAACCTAACTTCTCATAACCTAACCTAACTTCTCATAACCTAACCTAACCTCGCATAACCTAACCTAACCTCGCATAACCTAACCTAACCTCGCATAACCTAACCTAACCTAACCTAACTTCTCATAACCTAACCTAACCTTGCATAACCTAACCTAACCTAACCTCGCATAACCTAACCTAACCTCGCATAACCTAACCTAACCTTGCATGACTTGGGTATTGGAGAACGTCTATAACTTCCCGACGTTAAGATACAACATTAAAACAACATCCAAAATGGCGTCCCAATTACTCTAAGACTTGACCACATCTCTGTTCTCTCATCCTCAGTTTAGGGACAAAATGAATTTACGATTTGTTGATACAGAGCCTGATTTATGATTCATGGCCAATTATTAGGAGTTTTTCTTTTTCTTTTCAGTAAACAAACGTCTGTATTGACCAAGATGGCGGCCAATATCAGCCGCGGTGGAGCTATGATTGGGTGAGTCACTTTCGTTCTCCCTTACATACGATCCGTGGACCAGGTATTTTGGGGTTAATTAAAGGTTAAATAGCGCCTCCTAGTATATTTCACATGAAGATTAGCCACCCTAACGCTAACCAAACCTGACAACGGAGAACAAGTGATGGCAGGATACACTAGTGATGGAAGGATTCATTAGTGGTGGCAGGATACACTAGTGGTGGCAGGAAACCGGTAGGATACACTAGTGATGGAAGGATTCATTAGTGGTGGCAGGATACACTAGTGGTGGCAGGAAACAACGGCAGGATACACTAGTGGTGGCAGGATACACTAGTGGTGGCAGGAAACAACGGTAGGATACACTAGTGGTGGCAGGAAACAACGGTAGGATACACTAGTGGTGGCAGGAAACAACGGTAGGATACACTAGTGGTGGCAGGAAACAACGGTAGGATACACTAGTGGTGGCAGGATACACTAGTGGTGGCAGGAAACAACGGCAGGATACACTAGTGGTGGCAGGAAACAACGGTAGGATACACTAGTGGTGGCAGGAAACAACGGTAGGATACACTAGTGGTGGCAGGAAACAACGGTAGGATACACTAGTGGTGGCAGGAAACAACGGTAGGATACACTAGTGGTGGCAGGAAACAACGGTAGGATACACTAGTGGTGGCAGGAAACAACGGCAGGATACACTAGTGGTGGCAGGAAACAACGGCAGGATACACTAGTGGTGGCAGGAAACAGCGGCAGGATACACTAGTGGTGGCAGGAAACAACGGCAAGATACACTAGTGGTGGCAGGAAACAACGGCAGGATACACTAGTGGTGGCAGGAAACAACGGCAGAATACACTAGTGGTGGCAGGAAACAACGGCAGAATACACTAATGGTGGCAGGAAACAACGGCAGGATACACTAGTGATGGAAGGATTCATTAGTGGTGGCAGGATACACTAGTGGTGGCAGGAAACAACGGCAGGATACACTAGTGGTGGCAGGAAACAACGGCAGGATACACTAGTGGTGGCAGGAAACAACGGCAAGATACACTAGTGGTGGCAGGAAACAACGGCAAGATACACTAGTGGTGGCAGGAAACAACGGCAGGATACACTAGTGGTGGCAGGACTCTTGGTGGTGGCCGGGAAGGACTGGCGTTCATCTTGCACAGTTTTATTGGCGCTTTACATTGTGGTGCCGATGGCGACTAGTGAGACTGGGGGGTGATGGCTCCATGTTGGCTACCCCGGGAGAGGGAGGGGAGGGGGGTGAGAGAGGGGGAAGAAAAAAGAGGGGGGGAGGGAGGAGGAGGGGGGAGGGAGATGAGGGAGAGTGAGAGGGGGGAGAGGGAGATGGGGGGGAGGGATGGGAATGAATGAGAGTTAGTATAGATGGAAGCAACGGGGAAACAGCGAATGGAAAGAGGAAGAAATAAAAACGAGTGTGAGAACGGAGACAGATGATAGATGGGAATGGGGGATAAAGGAAGAGATAGGAAGAGGGGAAGAGGAAGAGATAGGAAGAGGGGAAGAGGAAGAGATAGGAAAAGAAATAAGGTCTAGAAAATGACTTAAGAATATACTGTAGAGAAGGAAAATAGGTCACAGGTTTAGAGTGTGTGTGTGTGTGTGTGTGTGTGTGTCAAGGAGTCGTTTATAAGGTATCTTTAAGAAGCTAAGAGACAGCGTCAGGCAAGCTTTGAACTCCTGAACTTTTAACATGTACAAAAATAGTCCACACACACACACACACACACACACACATACACACACACACACACACACACACACACACACACACACACACACACACACACACACACCATCTCAAAATCTGGTGAAATGTATGAGAGATATATTTCACAGTAAAGGACACAGGAGAGAGAGAGGGGTGGTGAGAGAGAGGGGTGGAGAGAGAGAGGGGTGGTGAGAGAGAGAGGGGTGGTGAGAGAGAGGGGTGATGAGAGAGAGAGGTGGTGAGAGAGAGGGGTGGTGAGTGAGAGGGGTGGTGAGAGAAAGGGGTGGTGAGAGAGAGAGGGGTGGTGAGAGAGAGGGGTGGAGAGAGAGAGGGGTGGTGAGAGAGAGAGGGGTGGTGAGAGAGAGGGGTGATGAGAGAGAGAGGTGGTGAGAGAGAGGGGTGGTGAGAGAGAGGGGTGGTGAGAGAGAGGGGCGGTGAGAGAGAGGGGTGGAGAGAGAGAGGGGTGGAGAGAGAGAGGGGTGGTGAGAGAGAGGGGTGGAGAGAGAGGGGTGGTGAGAGAGAGGGGTGGAGAGAGAGAGGGGTGGTGAGAGAGATGGGTGGAGAGAGAGGGGTGGTGAGAGAGAGGGGTGGAGAGAGAGAGGGGTGGTGAGAGAGATGGGTGGAGAGAGAGAGGGCTGAGTGGTGAGAGAGAGGGCTGAGTGGTGAGAGAGAGGGGTGGAGAGAGAGGGGTGGTGAGAGAGAGGGGTGGTGAGAGAAAGGGGTGGTGAGAGAGAGGGGTGTAGAGAGAAAGGGGTGGTGAGAGAGAGGGGTGGTGAGAGAGAGGGCTGAGTGGTGAGAGAGAGGGGTGGTGAGAGAGGGGTGGTGAGAGAAAGGGGTGGTGAGAGAGAGGGTGGTGAGAGAGAAGGGTGGTGAGAGAGAGGGGTGGTGAGAGAGAGGGGTGGTGAGAGAGAGGGGTGGTGAGAGAGAGGGGTGGAGAGAGAGAGGGGTGGAGAGAGAGAGGGGTGGTGAGAGAGAGGGGTGGAGAGAGAGAGGGGTGGAGAGAGAGAGGGGTGGTGAGAGAGAGGGGTGGAGAGAGAGAGGGTGGTGAGAGAGAGGGGTGGAGAGAGAGAGGGTGTGGTGAGAGAGAGGGGTGGTGAAAGAGAGGGGTGGTGAGAGAGAGGGGTGGAGAGAGAATGGGTGGTGAGAGAGAGGGGTGGTGAGAGAGAGGGGTGGAGAGAGAAAGGGGTGGTGAGAGAGAGGGGTGAGAGAGGGCATGAAGTCTGGGGTGCGGGATTAGCGGTGGTGGGGGGGTCAGGGTGGGGCCGTTGGTGTGAGTTTATGTGCTGGTGTGGCTGGTGCCAGGGTAGGTGAGAGAGTGGTGGTTTTGGTTGTTTGTGACGAGAGGATTGTTTGTATGAGATTTGTCTTAGGCTGGTGTGGTGTGCGGTATGGTGAGAGTGTAGGTTGGCTGTGGCAATGCACTTGGTGAGAGGGTGGTTGATGGTGAGAGTTCTGGTTGGTGAGTGGGCAATGGTGTTATTTTGGTTTTGGTATCGGTTGGTGAGGGAAGGGAAGGGGGGGGGGGGGGGGGGGGGGGAGGGTGTGTTTGGTGGGTGTGGGAGAGAGAGGCGGTGGTGTGGTGATGAGAGAAGTGGTTGGTGTGAGAGGCATGGGTGGTGCTGTGGTGGTGCTTTGGTGAGTCGTGGTGCTGTTTCTGATTAGGCACCTCGGTGAGAGAGCATGTGAGAGAGACCGGTTTGGTGCTTTTTGGCTTGTGATGACTGGTGGTGGTTGTGGTGGTGCAGATGAGAGGGGTTTCTTGGTGAGGTGAGAGGGGTCATTGGTTCTTTGGGGAGAGAGGTTTCTGGTCTTTGCGTTGGTGGTGCTGGCTTGGGTTGATTTGGTGATATTTAGGGATGGGGGATGTTTGGTGAGAGAGTGCTGGTGAGAGAGATGGTGAGAGAGTTGTGCAGCTGGTGATGGAAGAGCTTGGTGATGAGGGAGGCTTGGTGAGAGGGTATGGTGTTTTCGGTCTGGTGAGAGAGCTTGTGGATTGGTTGGTTGGGTGCGTGACTTATGGTACATATTTTGTGGTGTGTGGTTTGGGGTGAGTTTGGGAGAGTGTGTGTTAGGTGGTGGTGAGACGTTGAGAGAGTCTTCTGGCTGGTGGTGAGAGGTCGGTGGGGTCGGTGTTTGGTGTGTGTGAGAGAGTGGTGAGAGTATGGTGTTCGGCGCGTGTGGTTGTTTGTGTGTGTGGTTTGGTTGGTTTCGGTGATGAAGTTTGGCTTGTGGGTGGAGGGGAGGGGGAGTTGGGTTGATTGCTGTAGGGTGGTGGTTGTTGTGTGGGTGAGAGTGTGAGCGGGTGGTGATTTGGTGTTGGTGGTGGTTTGCGTGGTGGTGTATTGGTGAGAGAGGAGTCGATGAGAGTCCTTGGGGTGTGAGAGAGATTAGATCCGGTGTGGTGGAGAGAGATGTGGGTGGAGAGGATGGTATAATGTGATGGTGAGGAGAGCTTGGTTGTGGATTTGTGGTGAGAGTGGTGAGATGAGTGCGTGGTTGGTTCTGTGAGAGAGTCCATGGATGTGAGAGATTTTTGACGTGCGTCTGGATGGTGATGGCTGGCTGAGTTGTAACTGGTGTACTTGGTCTTGGCTGGTGATGAGAGAGGATGGATGTTGTTGGTAAGGTTTGTCTTTTCGTGGTTGGTGAGAGAGGTAGGGGATGTTCTTGTTTTGGCTTTTTGTCAGAGAGCCAGGTGAAGGAGATGGTGAGGTGGTGGTTGATTGGGTGGTCGTTGTGGGGTGAGAGAGGCTGGTGAGAGTAGGTGAGGAGTGGTGTGGTTGGTTTTGGGGAGTTCGTTTGTGTGAGAAGATCTGTTATCTGGTCTGAGTGAGTGTCGGTGGTGGCCTTTGGGTGGGGTGAGAGAGAGGTTGTGTATGGTGAGAGAGTTGTGAGAGAGTGGTGAGAGACCATTTGGTGAGAGTGAGAGAGATTCTGGTTGTTGTCCACCCACCTTGGTGGTGAGAGGAGCATCCTGTGGGTGTGTGGTTTGGTGAGAGGAGTGGTGAGCTCGGGGTTGGGGTGGTGAGTGGTGAGTTTTTGGGTGAGTGTGGTGGTGGGGGGTGCCTGGTCTAGGTGGGGTATTGGTGAGAGAGGTGGTGAGGAGAGGAGGGTGCTCTTGGTGCAGTTCCCGTTTTTGTGGTACGTCTGGCTAGGTGATGAGACACTTGGTGAGAGGAGGATGGGTATTTCGTCGGGGTGTATGGGTTCTTGGCTTGTGTGGGCTGGTTGGTGAGAGTAGAGTTGGCATTCGGGGTAAGGTGGTTATTTGTGGGAGAGTGGTTTTGTTTGGATGGTTGCTGGGTGGTGAGAGAAGAGTTGCTGTTCTTTATTGGGTGCTGGCTGGGGGTGTTTTATCTGGTGGTGAGAAGGTCTGGTGAGAGAGTGTTTTTTGTGGTGGAGAGAGTCTGTTCGTTGGATGGTTGGTGAGAGAGTTGGGTGGTGTTGTCTTGGGGGTGGTGGTGGTTTGCGCCTTTGCGGGTGGGTTGGTGACGTACGAAACGGTGGTTGGTGAGAGGGTCTTAGTGGTGAGTACTGGTGTGGGCTTTTGGTTGGTGTGGTGAGAGGAGTAGGTGAGTTTCGTGGGTGAGAGTTGGTTTGTGATTTTGGTTGTGGTATTCGGTGGTTGGTGATAGGTTTGTGTGATGTCGTGGTGGCTTGGGTTGGTGGTGAGAAGTTTGTGGTGAGAGAGATTTGGTGGTTATCGGTGAGAGAGGTGGCATGGGTGGTGACTTGGTTTTGGTGAGTCTTGGTGAGAAGAGTTGCGTGAGAGGTGTGAGAGAGTTTGGTGGTGAGAAGAGTTGGTGTGGCTGGGTTGGTGAGAGAGCCTTGGTGTTGGATGTGGTGAGAGAGTCAGCGTGAGTGTGGTGGTAGGCTGGTGAGAGTTGGTTTGGGTTCTGGCTTGGAATGGTGGTGCGGTGAGAGAGTTGGTTGACGAAAGGGGAAAAAGGGTTTTTGTGGTCGAGAGTTCTGATTGGTAGAGTGGGGTGGAGGCCATTTTGGGGTGGCTTGGTGGTTGGTGGTGAGAGATTTGGTGATGAATTTCTTGCGTTGGTGGTGAGTTTGTTGGTGATGATTGGGGTGGTGAGGTGGTGGGTCAGCTACTGGTGAGGGGTTGTTTGGCCGGGTGGGCGGGTGAGTGGTGAGAGAGTTGGTTGTGGTCCATTGGCTGGTGTGCGTTGGTCGTTTCTGGCTGGTTGTTCGTGATTTTTGGTGAGAGAAGATCTCTTGTTTCGGTGGTGGTGGGTATGGTGGCTGACTGGCTTTGGGGTTGGTGAGAGAGAGGGGTGGATTCTGGTATGGTGGGTGTGGTGAGAGAGTTACGGTGAGCGGTGGGGTGTTCGGCTGTGGGGGGTGTACGGTGGTGTTGGTGAAGAGACATTACTGGCTCTTGATCATTGTCTTGGTTGAGAGTTGGTTCGGTGGGGTGTGGTTTGGTGAGAGAGAATATGGTGAGAGAGCCTGGTTCTGGGTAGGTGGTGAGAGAGAGGGTATGGTGAGAGTGGCGGCTATTGGTCTGTGGAGGTTGATGGTGAGGTGGTGAGATCGAGCTGTGTGAGTTGGTGTCCTTGTGGTTGAGATAGGTGGTGTCTGGTGGTGGTGTGTGAGAGGTTGGTGTGGGGATGGTTGGTGAGTGGGTGGTTGGTAGTAAAATGGTGGTGGGTTAGGTCTGGGTGAGTGAGTGTTGGTGAGAGAGCCTGGTGAATCGGTGTTGGTGAGAGAGTTGCGTGTTTTTGGGTGGTGTGGTGGTATTGGGTTCGTGGTACTGCGTGAGAGAGCTGGTGGTGGTGATATTTGGTGAGAGCTGGGAGAGAGTGCTGTTATGGTGTGGCTGGTTGGTGTTTGGTCGGTGGAGGGTGTTGTGTTGGTGCTGGGCTGGTTGTGCTTCTGGTTGTTTGTAGTGGTCTTATGGTTGGTGGTGAGAGAGACGGGTGAGAAGAGATGTCTTGGGGTATAGGTTCGTGAGAGTGTTGGTGATTCGGTGGTGAGTTGGTCTGGTCTGGTTGGAGGTGGTGAAGAGAGCCTGGTGTGTTAGTGAGTGTTTGTGAAGAGCTTTGGTGGTGTGTGTCTGGTGAGAGAGAGGGTGGGTTACGGTGTGGCTGGTGAGATTTGGATGGTGGGTTGGTGGGTGAGAGTTGGTTTGAGTTGTTTGGTGACGAGAGCTCTTGGGGGTGAGAGTGTGGGGATGATAGGTGGTGGTGAGAGAGTTTTTCCCAGGTGAGGGTCTTTTGTGGTGAGAAGTGGTGGTGGATTTGTTGCTGTGAGAGATGTGTTGTTGGTGAAGGTATGGTGGTGAGGAGAGTGGTGATGGATGTTGGTGAGGAGGTTTGGAGAGAGAGGGGCTGGTGAGAGTGGTGTGGTGAAGTTTGTTGGTTCAGGTGGATGGTGAGAGAGCTGGTGAGAGAGTGGTGTGGTGAGAGAGGCAATCGAGCTTCGGGTGGCTACACGCTGGTGTTGGTAGAGAGTGTTGTGGGGCTTTGGTGGTGTTCTACCTGGTTGGTGGTGTGGTCTCTCGGGTGGTGAGA
>CAUDMG010003800.1:0-96688 GCA_958450375.1 Homarus gammarus
TAATTACCCCTCCCAGTCACTTCTGTTTACAATTGCTTTACGGTGGTTTAAAGTTTCCTTCATATGTGTGTGCATATATTGGTATTACCGTATAGTAAGAGTGACAGACGTAGGATAATAGGTTCCAAGTGTCATAAGGCTTACCTGTTATTACACGTGGCAGTCGTGTGGTAAGTCTTATCGAGTGTAGGGAAGAATCCGGATCTGTTATATGCCGTACCCTCACTCCAGAGTAGGCTGTTCCATAGTTACTAGTTTAGAGTGAAGTGATATCTTGGGACGCCCCGCTCTACCAGGACCCCATAATTATAAAGCCTCAATTATTGTTCTTATTATCTCATTCAGGGCTGTTAATCCGGATCTTTATATAAATGCCGTAATACGCCCTACCTCTTTCAAGTATATCAGGGTTGTTAATCCGGATCTTTATATTAATGCCGTAATACGCCCTACCTCTTTCAAGTATATCAGGGTTGTTAATCCGGATCTTTATATTAATGCCGTAATACGCCCTACCTCTTTCAAGTATATCAGGGTTGTTAATCCGGATCTTTATATTAATGCCGTAATACGCCCTACCTCTTTCAAGTCTCTTGTCCTTATCTAAGGATCTTCTCGGAAGAACAATAATCATAAGTGTAATTTCCCTAGGTATAACTTGGTTAGTTTCCGGGACTTTCTGGTTATCCACTGCCGTGATATTTTCTAGGGTTATCCACTTATCTTATCTTTTGACCATTAGTTAATTTATCCTATTTTTATTAACAATGGCCACCTCAGGTTTTGATCTTCAGGATTTTATTGAAAATCCTTCTGTAGCTAAATTACGTGTTAATATCCTGAAGAAAGAATGGAAAGAAATAGCCAACTATTACAATATCCCATTTTCACAGCAACTGACTAAGGAAATGTTAAAAAATCATGTGATTGAAGAGTTGGTTCAACAAGAAGTTTTAAAAGAATCCGCTGTTGACAGATTAACGCCCATGTCCAAGAAACTTCAACCACTATCCACCACCCCTCCTCACCCAGAAGTTGCCTCAGGTCTGGCTAGCCCTCAAGAAGAAACACAACGAATAGACCCCTTAGAACTAGAACGAGCTAGGTTCGAGTTCCAAATCAAAATGAAAGAACTCGAGTTGGAACAGGCCAAGTTGGAGCAGGAGGCCAAGTTGGACCCTGAAGAAAGGAGGGAACAGGCCAAGTTGGAACAGGCCAAGTTGGAGGCCAAGTTGGACCATGAAGAAAGGATGGAACAGGCCAAGTTGGAACAGGCCAAGTTCGAGTACAAGTTGGACCATGAAGGAAGGTTGGAACAGGCCAAGTTGGTGCAGGCGGTTAAACTGAAAGAACTACAGGTGAGAGAGACAGAAGTCACTTTAACATCGGAGTTTAAATCAAAGGAAGTGGCATTAAAAGAGAAACTCGCTGCTTTTAACCCTGCTACTGCTTCTTCCCTTGTTCCCGGGTTTGATGAATCCGATATGGACGGGTCATTTAGGACTTTTGAGAAAATAGCCGCGAAGAATGAGTGGCCAAAGGACCAGTGGGTGTCAGTGTTAGTTCCTAAATTATATGGTAAGGCTCGTAGAGTTTATAACTGTTTAGACCAGACTGATGACTATGATAACGTAAAAAAGAATATCCTCACCTCTTATGCTATCACGCCAGATGGATACCGGCAGAAGTTTCGTAAACTAACCAAACCATTTTCACACACATTTGTTGAGTTTGCTCAAGAAAAGCTTAGGTTTTTTAAGAAGTGGTTAGAGGCTACAGAGACCTCCACATTTCAGGATTTGTTAAATTTGGTAGTCCTGGAGGAGTGGAAAAGCAAGATTCCATTTCACATCTTGAAGCATGTGGAGGAGCGTGGAGAGGTTAATTTAGGGCGTGCTGCTGAGCTGGCTGATGCGTATGCTTTGTTGGTGGAGTCACTGGGCAGTAGAGAACGTGGTACTTCCCGACATGTTAGGTCCTCCTCTGATGATTACCTTGGGAACGTGAGTGGTAGGTCGAAAGGTCCCACACCTACTCCCCCCGATGCAACTAAGCTTACTTGTTCTTACTGTAAAAACCCAGGCCATACGATCCAGAATTGTAAACACCCAAAGTGTCGAATTGCTAAAAGTAGTTTCCTGGATCCCAAATCCAAACCAATAGCAAATGCCAATGTGGCAAGGCCCCATCAGGATCTCTTCTCTTCATTCACCTATGAGGGAAAAATTTCAATCATAGAAGGGTCTCGTTCTTTCCCTATTCGTATACTACGTGATACGGGCGCAGCACAATCTATCCTCCTGTTTAACGTCATTCCTGATATATCTACCGCATTTACAAATGAGAGTATTCTAATTTCAGATCTCTCGTCCCATTCTTCCTATCCTTTAGCTAAAGTGCACCTCCAATGTCCCTTGATTACTGGGGAAGTGCAAATAGCCATTAGGAAAGACCCAATGCCTGTGTGCGGCATTCATTTATTATTGGGTAATGACCTGGTAGGAGATCTAGTGGTTCCTAACATAAGGACAGTCGACTCTCCCTTACCTGTCAACTCCACCACTGACCTTAAAGAAACTATTCCTCATCTTTTCCCGTCTTGTGCTGTCACCCGGTCACAGAGTGTGCGAAATGGGCCCTCTTCATCTAAAACCACCTCCAATATCTTCCTACCCACAGAAAATGTGTACAATAAGACGATAAGTAAGGATGAGCTCATTTCAGCCCAACAATCTGATCCTTCTGTGTTCAAACAGGTGATGAAAGACCTCAGTGTGGACCATTGTACATCTTCGGCTTACCACCCACCGTCCCAAGGTTGCTTGGAACGGTTCCATCAAAACTTTCAAGTCAATGCTAATAAACTATCTCCTCTCAACTATATAGTCCATACTCCTGATCACCGAAAAGATTCACAACTTGTTCACATTAATCTCATGAAACTTTACCATTCCAGGCAGTCAGAGGAAGACATCCCAGAGGCTGTAAGCCTACCTGTATTGCATACGGCTTTGTCAGGGCCGGAGCCGGAGACAGATGACATGGACCTATTGGAGAATTTAGACTTCCCTCTACCTAAAGAGAACCCTGCTAACAGTCACATACTCAACAATTTGGATGAGTATTTTTCTGTTCTGAATCCATCTCAAGCAAAAGATCTCACTAAGTTATTATCAACATTTCCTAAAGTCACATCAGACCTCCCAGGATTTTGCAATATACTTAAACATGATATTAAGCTAATCTCAGATGATGTACAACCCATTAGACAATCAGCATATCGACTAAATCCACAAAAAAAAGAGATCATGAAAAAGGAGGTAGATTTTTTGTTAAAGCATAACTTAGCTGAGCCTAGTACCTCCCCCTGGGCTTCACCTTGCCTTCTCATTCCAAAACCCGATGGCACCTTTCGTTTCTGTACAGATTATCGTAAAGTGAACCAGGTCACTGTCTCTGACTCCTACCCTTTACCTTTGATTGAAGATATAATAGACAGCATAGGCTGTGCCCAATTTATCAGTACTATAGACCTGTTGAAAGGATATTATCAAGTAGGACTCACGGATAGGGCAAAAATAATCTCGGCATTTATAACTCCATTTGGTCTTTTTCAATATTTAGTTATGGCGTTTGGCTTTTCTAATGCTCCGGCCACATTCCAGAGGGCCATAAACTACCTTATTCAAGACCTAGGTGGGACGTTCGCCTACCTGGATGACCTGGTGGTGGTGTCGGACAGCTGGGACGAACATCTGGTGCGTTTGGAGATACTGTTTGCACGACTGCAAGAGACTGGATTCACCATAAACCTGGCTAAATCTGCTTTTGGCCGGGCCTCGGTGACTTACCTGGGACATATCGTTGGGCATGGTATGGTGAGACCCAAGGACGCAAACGTTGAAGCCATCTTGTCCTTCCCCACTCCAAGGACGAGGAAGGAACTCATGCGCTTCCTGGGGATGTGCGGCTACTACCGTCGGTTCTGCAGTAACTTCTCCAGCGTGGCCGGACCCCTCACAGACCTTACCAGTTCTGCGGTCCCTTACATCTGGAACCAGAAGTGCGACCAGTCTTTCCACCGCCTCAAAGCCTTCCTTGCCTCTAAGCCTGTAGTCCACCCCCCTGACTACACCTTGCCCTTCCATCTGCAAATCGACGCTAGTGGTGTCGGAGTGGGGGCTGTGCTCCTACAACCCGACCCAACCACTGATGTCCTTCACCCTGTGGCATATTACTCGCCAAGTTGAAAAAACATCAGACCAACTACTCGACCATAGAGAAGGAGGCCCTGGCTCTGGTGTTGGCAATAAAGAAGTTTGAATGTTACCTCCAGTCTTGCCCACAAACAACCCTGGTCTTCACCGACCATAACCCACTCACGTTCATCCAAACCAACAAGACCTCCAACCAGCGAATCCTCCGCTGGGCTCTCCTCACCCAGCCCTATAATCTACAAGTCCGGCACATAAAGGGGGTGGAAAACCTGATTGCAGACTCCTTATCCCGAGCTCCAGTGGAAATGTAGCAGCTACTCTCCAGACGCACCAGGTGATCACCTCCTTCGCGCCCGCGCTACGAAGGTCTTTGGAGGGGGGGTGTGTTACGAACCCCTCCACCGATTGTCTTCATCTACCTACCCAGCACCACGAGCAACGCCATCTAGGGACGAAACACGAGTATGGCTCGTCTTAGTTACCACTCCCGGGTTTCCCTTCTCCATATCCTGGTTGTTGCGTCACTTCCGCCTCAGTCTACTTTGTCAGCTCCAATTCGAGGAGAGGACACACTTCACTCTGGGAAGCGACCACAGGATCACCTATCCTGGAAACCTACGGCACAGTGACTTTTTACCGTCTTCTACCATACTCAGCCTTGCCCGTCAGCCATCTCAGCTCCTCACTTAAGTATTTGTAATCTTGTATTGCCTCTCCCCACTCCACATTGCTTCACTATTGTTCTATGTTTTATTACTATGTATATACTGTTCGTGTTTAGGTTAAGTTTGGTTAAGGGTAGTTTATAAGCTGAATATTTTGTTAAGGAATTTATGGTACTTTATTATATACAACGAAAACTCGCATCCTTTGTCTACCCTTTTTTTTAGTCCGATTGTCTTTGTTTTTTTTTTGTTGTTACCTGTTGGGATCTGGGTAGACGTATAACTATATTCTAAATCCCCAACTCGTAACAATATATATATATATATATATATATATATACAGGTAGTCGTCGACTTACGACCTAGATTGGTTACGGCCGCCTGGTCGTAAGTTGATATGGTCGTAAGTCGGCATATGTTATAATTACCTTACGTATATTATAATGTGTAATGATAATATAATCATCTTTAAGTCATATTTTATCAACATTTTCTTTGTTCATTATTGTTACGGTAGTCAGGTTTAAGTAAATCACTGCATACTACAGCACAATTGGTTTATTATTTACACAACATACAAAAAAAAAAAAATACAGGTGCAAAACATATAAAACATTTTAGTTGCAAAACATACAAACACATACAAACATACAAAAAACATCTTATTGGCCGCTGGTGCTTGGCTGTGGATCGTCGATGTCGTCAGCTGGGGCAGCCTTTGGGGTAACCGGAGGAGATGTTTTTTTCATGAACATGGTGAGCTTTGTCTGAATTGTTCGTTTCTTCTTCTCCTCGTAAATTTCTTGATACGGACGAAACGAATTGCGTGCCATCCGCTCAATCTTTGCAAATCGTTCGATGTTTGGGTCCATTCCTTCAAAATGGGCAAGAAGTTTATTCAGTAGAGATAAACCTTCTGATAATCCCTTAGTGGCAGGTTGAGGAGTAGATGAAGACAGTTTCCTCTTGGTAGACATCTTGGGGGGGTGGTGGTTCAAGAAAAATATCCAAGACAAAAGAAAGGCACAAGGCAAACAGACACGGAGGGAAGTGTGCTGTACCAGCGAGCGTGTTTGTAATTGAGCGCAGGGATGCCCGCGGCTCCAGCTCCCGGCAGCGCCAGGAGGCTGGGGCCAAAACTGTCGTACCGCCGGTCGTAAAGTCGAACAGACGTAAGTCGCATAGGTCGTACGTCGACGACTACCTGTATATATATATATATATATATATATATATATATATATATATATATATATATATATATATATATATATATATATATATATATATATATATATATATATATATATATATATATATATATATATATATATATATATATATATATATATATATATGCAAGTAAATCACTGTAGGTGCGCGTGATCTAGGTATATGCTGATAACCACCAGGAAAGAAGAAAACACGAAGTTCCCAAGCGCTTTCGTGTAATTCACATCTTCAGGGGTGAGTACAGACTAGATAGAGTAATGCAGAACAAGATGAATATATACAGAGGAGGGTGAGACCAGGTCCACAATGGTCAGGTAATGACCCTACTAATCTTTAAATGGCACACAACGGTTGGTGGTTGGGTCAGATGGGACAGTGACCCGCCCTCTCACCTGATCACAAATCTTCTTAATTACAAAGTTGTCCAGCTTGTACATGCCGTTACTCAAATTCATGTTGAATGCTTCGGTATGTTTAATAAGACTAGATTCTATGATGTTCCTACTATCAATTGAATTACATGGTAATATTGAGGAGGCATTATCCCAGTCAATGCAATGCTTGTTATCCCTCAAATGAACAAACAGAGCATTGGATTCCTGGCCTGTCCTGACACTGTATTTGTGTTGTTTAATTCTAGTTACAAGATCTTTACCTGTCTGGCCTAAGTAAAACATATTACATTCCTTGCAAGGAACTTTATAAATGCAACCAATTGTGTTGTTGGGGGAGTTCTTGATTAACATTTGTTTAACAGTGCATGAGTTTTTAAATGCCACATTGACGTTCCAAGATTTTAGCTGTGCCGGAATGTGTGAGAAATTTTTGTGAAATGGTAATATTAAGATATTCTTATGGTCATGGGTGGGCTTGGGATCAGTTCTATAAAAAGTTTTCTTAGTAATGTTTAAGCATTTGTCTATGAAAGATCTAGGGTATTTAAGGTTTGAGCCAATATTATATATATATTTGTATTCCTCATCGATGAATTCCGGACTGCAAATTCTCAAGGCACGTAAAAACATTGTTGTAAATACTGACTGTTTGACTTTATTATGGTGGGCAGAATAATAATGAATGTATGAACACACATTGGTTGGTTTTCTATAAATACTGAACTTAAAAGTGTTACCTATTCTGTGTATCAGACAGTCTAGGAATGGCAATTTACAGTCTTGCTCTAATTCCACAGTGAATTTGATCGAGGGGGCTAAGTTGTTAAGTTGTGGTAGGAAAACTTTTAGGTCCTCATTACATGGCCAGAGACATAATACATCATCAACAAATCTAAACCAGACTGCTGAGGGTGGTAAAATATTACTTAATAGTTTCTTTTCAAAGAATTCCATATATAGGTTGCTTAATACAGGTGAGAGTGGATTACCCATTGCCATACCAAATTTTTGAGCATAATATTCCCCATTGAATTCGAATTTGCAATCCTTAATACATAGTTTGATGAGTTCGATGAAGTCATCTTTCGAGACGGGCAGTGAAATGTTATCCAGGGAATCTATGAGGAACTCTAGTAAATCATCAACTGGGACCTTTGTAAAAAGTGACGTTACATCAAAGCTGACCAGTTTAAAATCATGATTAATGTGCAAGTTATTGAGTTTATCAACCAGATCCATATTATTCTTGATATTGGAGTTAGAAATGTTGCCAACTAGGGGGTTTAGTAAGGAAACTAACCATTTAGATAGTTTATAAGAGATTGACCCAACAGAGCTAATGATGGGTCTTGCTGGGTTATTCCTCATCGATGAATTCCGGACTGCAAATTCTCAAGGCACGTAAAAACATTGTTGTAAATACTGAATGTTTGACTTTATTATGGTGGGCAGAATAATAATGAATGTATGAACACACATTGGTTGGTTTTCTATAAATACTGAAATTAAAAGTGTTACCTATCTGATCTGACCACCAACCGTTGTGTGGTATTTAAAGATTAGTAGGGTCATTACCTAATACCTGACCATTGTGGACCTGGTCTCACCCTCCTCTGTATATATTCACCTTGATTTGTGTTACTCTCTCTAGTCTGTACTCACCCCTGAAGATGTGAATTACACGAAAGCGCTTGGGAACTTCGTGTTTTCTTCTTTCCTGGTGGTTATCAGCATATACCTAGATCACGCGCACCTACAGTGATTTACTTGCATATATATATATATATATATATATATATATATATATATATATATATATATATATATATACTATATATATATATATATATATATATATATATATATATATATATATATATATATATACAGTCAACCCTCGCTTTACGCGGTCCCACTTTACGCGTTTCCACGTTTACGCGGTACCCTGCCGAAACCGGAATGCTCACTTTCCGCGGTGTGTGTACCCTTTTACGCGGAGAGCGGCGAGAGCAGGGTGCGCACAAGGTCGCCCAGTCATCAAAACATTACCAAGTTCTTCACCTGCCACTCACCACAGCCAGCCCAAGTCAGTGATAGTGATAATGATGGTGAGGATATGGACTTATATGGACTTTGAGGGGTTTGACAAAGAGTCCCTGCAAGCCTCTGTGGTGGATAGTGATACAATTGATACAGGCGAGGGCCAATAATCTGCCCTCTGCCTCGGAACCAACCACCCATCCCCATGTGCCCAGCCATCTTTTCAACTAATGTAAGTGTTAAAAAACCTAATATTATTGATATTTCTCTTAATTATAAATTGTGTGTGCATACCACCATAAAATTAAGAAGTTATTTTTACTACAACGTAGGTATTGTGTCTGAAAAAGTGGAGTTTGGGGGTCGGCCCGGTCTCTATTTCAATTACCGTATATCTCGGCTTATAAGACGGAATTTGAACATTAAAAAAACCTGCCCAAAGTTAGGGGGTCGTCTTAAGCACCAAGTATAAAATTTTTACTTCTTAAATATTGCGTGTCAAGAGTGGTGATGGAAACATGGTAAATCACTCACAAAGTCCTACCAGGGAAAGTGACCTTGACTGTGATCGCCTGTGGCTATTTTTAGCCGTCCTTGTGTTCGGAGGTGGTCGGTAATGCATATCTGTATATTTACTGATCATAATACTTATCTCCGATAAATAATTAATTTAAAATTTATTTTTTTACAAAGAATATTCAGTAAATGACTGCGTTAATTCTTGAAACTACCGACAGTGGTAAATTTAGGATATAAATGATGAACAGAAGTCACGTCATGGATTCGGCGTTTGGTCCTTAATGATCACCTACCAGTTATAATGGTAGCCTCCATTTTTCGCGAAACAAGTATATAAATTAAAGAAAATGCTTGCAGTGTGTTTAATGTATAACAGTATATTATAAATAAATAAATAAACAAATAAATCGGCAAATCTATTTCAACTCAATGGAAATATTTTACTCACACCAACATTAGTTCCAATTAAATAACTGCCGCTTAAGTGAGTCACTAGTGTACACCAGCCGGTAAAATTTGATGCCAATACTTGAAGTGAATTAGCATTATTTTAAATAACCAACCATAAATAAATGGAAAAAAGATCAAAGGTGAGAAACATTATATTGTATGTATGTTGTGTTGTCAAAGGAAGAGAAACAATTGAAACTCTGCAATTGTGTGTAAATGAGGCAAAAAGATAAATCAGCAACCTAAGACTTGGTCACAATTTTGGTGATGCCATATGGAAGTAGGGTCTACCATTAGACAATACTATACATTATGCTTCCACTATCTTCCCAGGCAGTAGAATCTCCCTGTTTGGTAGCTGCCTAAAACTTTTAGTAATATTACTTTGATACAACATGATAAATTAGACAAACAATGAAAATAAACAAACAAAAGTTATTTACCAAGACCTCTCTGAGAACAGAGGGATGGAGGGGGAAGGAAGGAGGTTGAGATAAGACGGCTATTTATAGCCTGTCTTTGTGTAGGAAGTCGACCACACTAAAAATAATTAATTTTATTATGGCAGTGTTGTGAGGATGTGTGAGTGGTGTGGGAGGTTGTGGTAGTGTTGTGAGGATGTGTAATTGGTGTGGGGGTTTGTGGTAGTGTTGTGTAATTGGTGTGGGGGGGTTGTGGTAGTGTTGTGAGGATGTGTAATTGGTGTGGGGGGTTGTGGTAGTGTTGTGAGAATGTGTAATTGGTGTGGGGGGTTGTGAGGATGTTGTATGAGTAGTGTGGGGGCTTTGTGGTACAATTGTGAGGATGTGTGAGTGGTGTGGGGGTGTTGTGGTAGTGTTGTGAGGATGCTGTATGAGCAGTGTGGGGGCTTTGTGGTACAGTTGTGAGGATGTGTGAGTGGTGTGGGAGGGTTGTGGTAGTGTTGTGAGGATGCTGTAAGAGTAGTGTGGGGGTTTTGTGGTACAGTTGTGAGGATGTGTGAGTGGTGTGGGGGGGGTTGTGGGAGTGAGTCATAACCACACACCACCCTCAACACACTACCTCTTTCCTGCATCACCATCCAACACTACCAACGTGCAACACACCTGGTCACCTCTACATTATTAACACCTTTACTGGGGTTGATTGGGATCAGGTGCTGTGTACATCGATGTATTTCTGCCCCTGACACTGAATACGTCATCAACCTCTAGGGTCCAGGATAATATTAAGCCCTGGCACGGTGACTCCTCTCTCTTAAAGAGCATTAAGGTGATTGAATTTGGCGTCATCTAATCCCTAACTTCATAATGGAGTTGTCAAGGCTTCACTGTAATTACAATCTCCAGTTTTTTAGTTTCGTTTATTCAACTGGTATTATATCTACAAGAGTTATTTAACCAGACGTGGACATTTCTTTTTGTAAAGTCATATGTAGTATGAAATACAATATTTCAGTATATGAGTGTCATGTTGAGATGGGAGTGGTGACATTCGTGGGGCAGCTAAATGCAATTTTTCAAGAGAATCATGAAAATGCTGGTACAAGCACCAAATTTGGCATGGTAATTCTCTAATGGTTACTAGTCAAGTCTGCCTGATTGGCCATTTAAAAATCCAAGATGGCGACCATTTTTCAAGATGACCGCAATATTGACCTTCAAAAGTTGATTTTTCTTATAGAAATTGATGTAGTTGGTCAATCTGGGTGATCTTGGTGTCGATATGTATGTTTTCAAGCATGCTCAGTTGATTTTTTATAGTTTTAAGTCCATTGTAACATTTTTATCCACATAAAATAACACTTTTAGTAAAAAATATAACAAAAAAGAACTTACTAAAAAATAAGTACGGTAAACAGTGGGAACACAGTCCCACCACCGAGACAAGGTAACACTCCCGCCACCAATCGTCTCGTGTGAAGCAAGCATAAAAATTAAAGAAAATACTTGCAGTGTGTTTAATATGTTACAGTATATTATAAATAAATAAATACACATAAATCGGTAAATCCATTTCAAGTAAATGGAAAAATTTTACTCGACACCGACATTAGTTCCAGTTACCGGTAAATAGCAGACGCTTCAGTGACGTCACTAGTGTTTCCACTACACCAGCGGGAAACATTTGATGACATTACTTGAAGTGAATTGGCCTTATTTTAAAAAACCAAGGATGGTTGGTAGAGGACTACTGAGTCAGTGGGTATGTGTCACATTTCGGGTACTGGTCTTATACAGCGAATAGAGCTCAAAAGCTACTTTTTAAATGGAAATTTGGGGGGGGCCGTCTTATGCACCCCGACGCCTTATAGGCCGAGATATACGGTAGTCCCATATGTTATGTTGTTCACTTTACGCGGGCCGCCGTGGGTTGAATTAACCGCGTAAAGTGAGGGTTCACTGTGTGTATGTATGTATATATATATATACAGTCAACCCTCACTTTATGCGGTTAATGTAACCCACAGGGTACCGCGGAAAGTGAGAAACGCGTAAAGTGAATAACATAACATATGGGATTAAATGAAATAGAGACCAGCTGACCCCCAAACTCCACTTTTTCCAACACAATACCTATGTTCTAATAAAAATAACATCTTAATTTTATGATAGTACATGCACACAATTAATACTTAAGAGAAATAGAGAAATACAGTCGCCAAGTTAATGTCCATTCAAATAATGGACGTGACTCCCTCCCCCTCTTCTCACACTACACTGCTGGCTCTTCCCTCTGAGAAATTTTTGGGGGAAAACCAGGTACAGTAAAAGTCCAAAGATCCGGACTGCTTGGGGATTGGGTCGGTCCGGATTTTCGGATTTTCCGGATTCTCAGGCAGTACTTTTAAAATTCAAATTTAAGGAGGAATAAAGACGAGATGAACAGGTACATTTTGATAGTTTATTCATTAGCAAATATAGCATGCTTCATTTATCAAAACGAGCAGTTTTAATGAAAAAGCTGTGAATTCTAGAATTTTATTCTTTGCCTTTTTGATATCATAAATTGTAGACTTTCCAATGTTGTATTTTCCATTAGAACAGTATTGCTCACACCACGTACTAGTTTCTTAATTATTTCAAGTTTGTCACTCAATTTCAACTTGTTCTTCTTTCTCTTCACACAACGAAGTTTATCTACTTTAGGAGCCATTATTATGGGTTTGTACAGTAATCTGTAAATGGAAAGAGTAAGACTCAAAATATTGTTCTATTCATACTGTGCTTGATATAATACATTCACGGAAATGTAATATTTTTGCTAAAATGACGTCCGTATGACAGTGGAAAGTGGGATCAAATTGTGACGAAAACAATGACTTGCGCTTTCTTTCGTTCAAAAGATGTTACCGTAATCACTTTTCGAATGGTTTAGTTAAAAAACTGTTGTATTGTATTACAATAATATCCTAATTGACTTGAATAAATATTACGATACCATATTTCTGAATATTTTCATTAAAATCCATCAATATCATTTTCCTTGCCATCGTCTGCAGCACCAAACAGCTTCTCCCAGTCCTCTCCTTGAACAGGGCTAGAGGGTACGTGTTTTTCGAATCGTTTTCAGTTAAAAAACTATTACATCACACGTATATTTTACCTAAACTGCGCCTGAATGAATATATTCTCAGAAATAAATAGTAGTTTTGCTGAAACGTGATGTATTTCAATGTAAAATAGGATAAAATACATGACGGAAACAAAAGACTTTACCTAAGCTTCCGATGTTCTTGAGATGTTACTCGTTTTTTTAATAGTTTTCGGTTAAAATTCTGTTATATTACAATGATATTCTATTCATACTGTGCTTGATATAATACATTCACGGAAATGTAATATTTTTGTTGAAATGACGTACGTATTAAAGTGGAAAGTGGGGTAAAATCGTGACGAAAAAAATGACTCGCTTTCTTTCGTTCAAAAGATGTTACCGTAATCACTTTTCGAATGGTTTAGTTAAAAAACTGTTGTATTACAATAATATTCCCTCCTAATTGACTTGAATAAATACTTGAATGGAAATATACAATATTTTTGTTGAAACTACCCGCGTTTCAGTGTAAAGTGTTGTAATAATAAATGGTAAACAATTTGCCTTCGGCACTCGTGTTTCAGTTTATAGGACGTAGAGCATTTTTACTGAAGGTTTTGTTGTTCGCTTACCCTCAAAAACGTGGGTCGAACTATAAACGAGGAATATCATAAATTAACGATTTCTTGGTAAAAAAATCAGGGTCGACAGATAAACGAGGGGGGGGGGGTTTATAGATGAGTATACTGTATACGGCATGTTGTCACAGTTTGATTGCTCGTTTTAAAGTGGAGACCACGTGGTCGCTTGTTTTCGCTGTGCAGCTGTGGCGCTCACGCATGCACACATACACACAAAAGCCCGCTAAAAAAAAAAAAAAAACAATAATTAGTTTTCCAAAAGTCCGGATTCTCGGGTGGTCCGGATTTTTGCCTCCGGATTTTTGGGCTTTTACTGTATAGTAATAAATAATACCTCAAACTAAAGTTAGGATAATATAATTGACATTGCTGGATTCCTTGTAAGACCAGGAATATTTTGAATATAAATGTCATATATTTTTCACAAAAGATAACATATTTACTCAGATTAAACATTACATCTAAAATTTGTATGTCTAATGCAAAATCTATGATGTTTATATTCAAAATGATCATCAAATTGTAAGAATTCCAGCAATGTAAATTATATTCTGGCCGGGTAATTTGTATGAATTTTATGAGCTAAAACAAATATCTTCAGTTAATAAAAAAAAAAAAAAATATTCTTCATGACACTATCTGTCAATCAAAGTACCCCACCTTGCCTCCCCCCCTCTTCCAACCAGCCAGATGGTCAGTCCGTCCCAACCCTCCCCCCCACCTCCCACCAACCCTCCCTTCAAGAGAAAGAGTGGGTGAAAAAACTAGATTTTAACATTTAGTATTAAATAATACCTCAGATTAAAGTTAGGATAATATAATTGACATTGCTGGATTCCTTGCAAGACCAGGAATATTTTGAATATAAATGTCATATATTTTGCACAAAAGATAACATACTTACTCAGAGTAAACATTAAATCTAAAAATTTTATGTCTAATGCAAAATATATGATGTTTATATTCAAAATGATCATCAAATTGTAAGAATTCCAGCAATGTAAATTATATTCTGGCCGGGTAATTTGTATGAATTTTATGAGCTAAAATAAAAATCTTCAGTTAATAAAAAAAAAAATATTCTTCACACGGTAACAGATGGTCGGTCGCCGGTCCCTCCCTCCCTCCCCCCACCAACGTCCCTACTAGATAAATGTGTGGGAATACCAGACTGTTTACCTTTTTAGTAATAAATAATAAATAAGACTAAAGTTAGGATAATATAATTGACATTGCTGGATTCCTTGTAAGACCAGGAATATTTTGAATATAAATATCACATATTTTGCACAAAAGATAACATATTTACTCAAGAGTAAACATTATATCTAAAATTTGTATGTCTAATGCAAAATCTATGATGTTTATATTCAAAATGATCATCAAATTGTAAGAATTCCAGCAATGTAAATTATATTCTGGCCGGATAATTTGCATGAATTTTATGAGCTAAATAAAAAAATTATACTTCACCGTGTAAAGGGGTACACCCACCGCGGAATGTGAGCATCCTGGGTTCTGGCAGGGCACCGCGTAAACGTGGAAACGCGGAATGTGGGACCGCGTAAAATGAGGGTTGACTGTACATGTAACCGGTCGGAATTACCGGACTTTAATTTCTCACTTGACTTGGGGTTTATTAAAGATTATTAGATGGTAATTGCAGTGGAAGCGCCCCTTAGTGAGAAATCCCGAACCAGCACAAGAGCACTTAACTTTACTAAACAAAATGAATTGTCCGTGACCCGTGGAAGGATAGCGTCTGTGACTGGGATGCATGAGACACACTGTAAAATTTACACTTATATTCTCTCCAACACTACAAACACAATCAAATAGTGGTAGACCAATATGCGCACTTCTTAACCTGAACTTAAAATACCGTATATACCCGTGTATAGCACGAGTTCTTAAGACCAAATTTTTTGGCAAAAAGTTGGGGGTCGACCTCTATACGGGTAATAGTTTCATTAGGTTGAAAAATATTTTCCAGTAACTACCAGTAAACAATGGAAACGACGCACCAACGCACCACCCGCTGTGTGTGTCGGTACAGTTGCCAGGGCAGATCTCTTGCGTCATCATAGCAAGCCCAAAGTAGCCAAATGCATGGTATGGTATGCACAGGAGTATGTAAAACATAAAGTATTCATTTTTAAAAGTTTATTTATAGACACATAAATTTTTGTTAATTAAATTTGAAACATCAATCTTTGTTAAATAAATTTGAAACAAAAGAAAAATACGATACCATATTTATAAATATTTTCATTAAAATATTACATCACAAGTATATTTTACTTTAACTGTGCCTGAATGAATATATTCTCAGAAATAAATATGGAAATGTAATATTTTTGCTGAAATGACGTATGTATTACAGTGGAAAGTGGGATAAAATTGTGACGAAAACAATGACTTTCACTTTCTTTCGTCGTTCAAAAGATTTTACCGTAATCGCTTTTCGAATGGTTTTCAGTTAAAAAACTGTTGAATTACAATAATATTCTATCCTAATTGACTTGAATAAATACTACGATACCATATTTCTGAATATTTTCATTAAAATCCATCAAAATCATTTTCCTTGTCATCATCTGCAGCACCAAACAGCTCCTCCCAGTCCTCTACTTGAACAGCATCGTCATATGGATCAACACCATCATCAGCCATAGGATCATCAATATCTTCATCCTCATTCACGCTCTCATTAGGCTCATAATCCCACAACAAGTCGTTTTCTGTTCCATCAAGAGCATTCGAAATTCCACATTTCTTAAAAGATTTCACCACAATTTCTGGTCTGATTGCATCCCAGGCCTCTACAATCCATTCACATAATGTTGCTAGTGATGGAGCTTGGATGTTGCCTCCCTTTGTGTATGTCTTATCGCCTTCTATCATCCAGTTGTTCCACTTCACTCTTACCGCATCTTTAAATGGTTTGTTTATGGAAACATCCAGTGGCTGGACAAGACTTGTTAATCCACCAGGAATCACAGCTGTAACAGTGTTTTCCATCCTAATCCCAGCAGTAACACTGTCAACAAGATGTGACCGAAACATATCCCACACAAGAAGACTTTTTTCTTTGCGCAGTCCCCCTGGTCTAAAGTTCCAGACTTTTTTAAGCCATATTTGTATGCCGCCTTCATCCATCCATCCTTTCTTGTGCACATGGATGATTAAAAAACTGCTGTCTGACTTGCAACACTGTTGGTAGGGTCAGGTGGTTCTAACGGCACCTGCCAGGACCCGGTAATCAAATTCATAACAGTGTCTAACCTCAATTACTGTAGTTTATCTGATGTAGGCAATATGAAGTAAAAAATACCAGTTAAAGTGAGAAATTGGAAGAGAATAAACAAGAAAGATGTCGTTGGGCTATTTTTGGTAGGGCTGAGGGAGAGAGTACCAGCTGTTTGGTCTTTTTTGGCGGGAGAGTCACGCAAATAACCGTAGTACTGGTATTTGTTTGGTGTCTCCTGTATTTTTAAAAATGAATACTTGTAAATTAAAAGTACCGTAACATTGTATTATATACAAACTTGTCATATTTCTGGAAAATAAGAAGCAAGAAAATAAGAACATACTGGCAAACACAATTTCAACGTACGCTAAAATTAAAAGCTGCTTAAGAAGGGCCGATGCAAACACAAAGCCCCCGCGACCAGGGCTCTGCCGTATCAGCTAGACAGTACACATGTTTTTCGAATCGTTTTCAGTTAAAAAACTGTTACATCACAAGTGAATTAGGATAGAATATTATTGTAATACAACAGTTTTTAACTGAAAACCATTCGAAAAGCGATTACGGTAACATCTTTTCAACGAAAGAAAGAGAAAGTCATTGTTTTTGTCACGATTTTATCCCACTTTCCACTATAATACGTACGTCATTTCAGCAAAAATATTACATTTCCATATTCTCAGAAATAAATAGTAGTTTTGCTGAAACGTGATGTATTTCAATGTAAATTAGGATAAACTACATGACGAAAACAAAAGACTTTACCAAACCTTCCGATGTTCAAGATATGTTACTCGTTTTTTTAATAGTTTTCGGTTAAAATACTGTTATATTAGAGATATTCTATTCATACTGTGGTTGATATAAAACATTCACGAAAATGTAATATTTTTTGCTGAAATGACGTACGTATTTCAGTGAAAAGTGGGATAAAATTGTGACGAAAACAATGACTTTTGCTTTCTTTCGTTCAAAATATGTTACCGTAATCGCTTTTCGAATGGTTTTCAGTTAAATAACTATTGTATTACAATAATATTCCCTCCTAATTGACTTGAGTAACTACTTGAATGGAAATATACAATATTTTTGTTGAAACTACCCACATTTCAGTGTAAAGTATCGTAATAATAAATGGTAAACAAGTTTATAGGACATAGTGTTTTTCTGAAGGTTTTGTTGTTCCTTTACCCTCAAAAACGTGGGTCGACCAATAAACGAGGAATATCATAAATTAACGATTTCTTGGTCAAAAAATCGGGGTCGACCTATATACGAAGGGGGGTTATAGACGAGTATATACGGTACTACTCTGGGGAATAAAAGTTATACATGATGTTGAAATTATTAGAAACTCAGGCAATGCCTCATTATAGGATAATAAGTTTAAAGTATTAAGAAATGGTGCTTGCACACATGAACCAGGCCTTAAGGGCTTTCAACAAAATATCAATCACTGAGAAAATGGTATTAAAAAAAATAAGAAATTAATAACTCTACAATGAATAGGCCTTAGGGGCACTAACAAAAATTATATCCAGCACTGAGAAAATGGTATTAAAAAAATAAGAAATTAATAACTCTACAATGAATAGGCCTTAAGGGCACTCACAAAAATTATATCCAGCACTGAGAAAATGGTATTAAAAAAATAAGAAATTAATAACTCTACAATGAATAGGCCTTAAGGGCACTCACCAAAATTATATCCAGCACTGAGAAAATGGTATAAAAATCAGAGCTTATTATCTCTGTAGATATATGAGACGAATATGCTGTAATATGTAACTGTACTATTTACCATTATTGATTCAGGTCTCTGTATTATATGTTATAATCATACCCTCTTTTGTCACTGAGTGTAGTTCAGACTTTGAGCACATGCGCGCTGTACGCGCATGCGCAGATAGAGATACCCAGAGAGATTCCGAGACAGGACGCTGTTTACCCTGTCTTAACTCCTTTTGTGTGTTTGTCCCAGAAATAGAACTTACGAACTTGACACCAGTGTGTTTCCTCTATCCCTGATTGGAAGCATCATCTGAGTCTCCCACATGGCGCAGTGATTAGCTGGGACATCACATTATTCAGAATTGGAGTGGACGCAGAATCTCTCTCGGAGCCGCCATCTTGTCAACTCCTCCTGCCCAGTGAATATCGGCGCGTACCTCTCAAGATATTCCTGGATTTACAGTGCAGTGTTGTGAAGTGCTTTTTCAGTGTTGTGTGTGCCCTTTAGTGTCTTTAAAGTGTCTCCCCGTGTTCCTGCACTTTTTACAAAAGAGGGAAGCCCATTTAAGACCTAGGGGAGAGCTCAAGTTTTGACATCCTTCCCCGCTCATGACTCGGCTGGAACTGGCGTGAGGGAGCGAGCTATATCGCCAGCCACCCGCTCTCTGGCCAGCCTGCTCCGAGTACACGCACGAACGAACGCACACACACACTCACTCACAGACGCTCGCAGATATCTTCCATTTAAAGACAATTGCTTTTCTGCTCACTTATTAATTACAGTAATTGTGAGAGAAATAAACCAGGCCTTATGGAAGATCAAGAATTTATTGGGTTTTCTCCAGATACCCAACAAGCCCAACATCAGACTGATGTCGGTGCAGTAAGTGGACTCCAAGTGGAGCGGGAAGTGGATCAAGCGGCCCCACCCACCCTTAGACCCCACTACACACGTCCGCAACCTGCCACAGGCGGCGACTTCCTTCGTTTAATTCAGTTTTTGGAAGAAAACCGACGACAAGACGACATCAGGAGGCGACAGGAAGAGGATCACAGGCGTCAACAAGAAAATGACAGATTCAGTGCCATGATCGAGTTGTTGACACCTGTGAACCTTCGAGCAGCTGCCACACCTGCCCCTTCGTCCACAGGCGCGCCCGAAGGGTCCTCTCCAACTTCTTTGCCCCCCCCACAGAAAGCACTCGCCCAGAGTCCACCGCCACTCCAAGCTGATGCCTCGTTCCAGGTATTCCGTGAATGGCGTCGGAGATGGGACGATTATTCGATGATGGTCGACTTATCGAGGTTGCCTAGGGAGAAACAGCTGATCCAGATGAGGATGTGTCTCACCCTAGAGACGCAACGTATCCTGGAGCACACCCTGCGAATCCCCCACAACACAGACAAGACTGTGGAGGACGTCTTGGATGCTTTACAGACGCATATCAAGGGTCTCCGCAACGAAGCTCTGCGTAGGAGAGAGCTTCTCAGTTGTAAGCAGCTGGAGGGTGAGTCATTTGCAGATTTTTACGTACGACTCAGACGCATCGCTGAGGAGGTTGACGTTTGTCCTGGGAACTCGTCGACTTGTGAGGAAACACAGCTGAAGATGATTATCCTAATGGGCGTGCGGGACGAAGAGCTTATTCAGAAGCTTATCTCCCTCAACACTGCCTCCTCTCTACAGGATGTTGTCACCACCTGCCGCTCTTACGAAGCCACCAGAAGTGCGACTTCTGCTATTCGTGCTCCATCTAACCAGCTGTGTGCCATCTCCGCATATAAGAAGAACAAAGGACGTGACGGGACTTCAGCCTCACATCCGACTTCAGCTTCACATCCGACTTCAGCTTCGCATCACTCTTCAGCATCACTTCAGACTTCGACGCCAGGTCACCCCTGCCAGTATTGTGCTCGTTGGCATGGTTCTGAATGCCCTGCCGCTGACAGCACCTGCAATAACTGTGGCCGTCGCGGCCATTGGGCTAGGACACTGAAGTGCCCTGCCAACAACGTTCAGTGCCGCTCCTGTAGCCGCATTGGACATTTTGACAAATGCTGTCAGTCACGGAAGAAAAAGGATACTACTTGCAAGTCTCAGGCGGCGAAGAACAAGATCTGTTGTCGCGTGGGATCCTCTTCTTCTCCTGTCAGCAAGACACCTCAGCCCATCTGTGTTCACCTGTCATACGGCGACATTACTTCCCGTATCCAGATGCTTCCTGACACAGGTGCGGACGTCACAGTCATCGGCACAAGACACCTCGACATTCTGGGGATCCCTAGGAGCAGCTTGCAACCACCGTCAACTTCTACAACGCTCACTGCAGACGGTTCTACAATGGCACCTGCTCTGGGTACATTTCAGGCTACCCTCACCCTAGGTAAGCAGTCATGTTCTGCCAGGATTCAGGTCCACAAAGGTGTTCAGATGCCACTACTGTCTTATGGCCACTGTCAAGAGTTGGCCATAATATCTCCAGACTTCCCCAAGCCAATTCCGGAAATTAAACATGTCAACAGGTGCAAGGAGCTGCCCCTCCCACCCAATACGTCACCTTCTGCAGCCAGGGAGTTCTTCCTACTGCAATCCAAGGACGTGCTGGGTCCCAAGGAGGACCTCAAGACGGCTCCACTCAGCAGTCAGCAGCAGGAACCCCTCATGAACAACAACAACCCTACAAGGCCCTTTGAGTCCGTCTCTGCGGATTTCTTCGTCGTGGCGGGAAAGTCCTTTCTCGTCATCGCCGACCGGCTCTCGGGGTGGCCTGTTGTCATTCCCTGCGGAGGCAACACTACTGCCTCTCATACAGTACGTATGTTCTGTGGCTACTTCCGGGAGGTTGGTGTCCCTCTCCGCCTGAGGACTGACGGCGGGCCCCAGTTCACCAGCAACGACTTCCGGGACTTCATGGAGCGATGGGGAGTTCATCATGTGGTGTCCTCGCCACATTATCCCCAGTCCAATGGACATGCCGAGGCTGCCGTAAAGTCCGTCAAGCATCTCATCCTCAAGATGGCACCCTCAGGCAACATTGACTGTGAGAACTTTGACCGGGGTTTATTGGAATTGCGGAATACCCCAACTTCACAGGTCGCTCCCCAGCACAGATGTTATATGGCCACCCACTACGGTCATGTGTCCCTGCCCATCCTGAGTCCTTCTCGAGGGAGTGGCAGGCCAAGACCGAGGACTGCGATCGTCGTGCAGCCGCCCGTGCTGACCAGGTAAAGGCACAGTACGATCAGCACGCCCGACCCCTTCCCAGATTGAGTATCGGGCAAACAGTTCGGATTCAAGACCCGACGTCTCACCGCTGGGACAAGGTCGGGGTTGTCATGGGCTGCGGCAAGACCAGGGATTACGAGGTCCGTCTCCCTAGTGGTCGGGTATGGTGGCGGAATCGCCGCTTCCTTCGTTCAGTCCCGTCCCCTAGGGGTGAACCCCTCCCCCACATCCCTGTGAACCCTTGCTTGGACGAGAAAAGTAAGTCCTCATTCAGTGACCCCCCAGTTTTCCCACGTCGCTCTCAAAGGCTCCTGGAAAAAGAGTCCGCTCGAGATTGCACTACGAGCGTGAGGGGGAGGGAGGTTAGATATATGAGACGAATATGCTGTAATATGCAACTGTACTATTTACCATTATTGATTCAGGTCTCTGTATTATATGTTATAATCATACCCTCTTTTGTCACTGAGTGTAGTTCAGACTTTGAGCACATGCGCGCTGTACGCGCATGCGCAGATAGAGATACCCAGAGAGATTCCGAGACAGGACGCTGTTTACCCTGTCTTAACTCCTTTTGTGTGTTTGTCCCAGAAATAGAACTTACGAACTTGACACCAGTGTGTTTCCTTTATCCCTGATTGGAAGCATCATCTGAGTCTCCCACAATCTCCACCCTGAATAGGCCTTCAGGGCGCTCAACAAAATTATATTACCCCAACAGATACACACCTCCTAACCTAACTTAAACACTACTCTGGGGAACAAAGGTTATACCGGAGATTGAGATTATAAAGAAATATTAAATGCACACAGCATACATTAGTAACTGAAAAAATAGTATTAACTACACACAAAAATATTGTCACCATTATTAAAAAGTTACTGAGTCCACCAATACCCGTGAACCATGCTTCCTAACCTAACACACACACAAATTCCACCTGCACTCCGTAGTAGTTTAAGGCACAACCAACAAACACCCGTAATTTAAGGCCCAAATCAGCCTTTCTCCACCTTGGAAAGTGTACCTCTAAATTCCACTGACTCTTGGCCCCAGTGTGCGACCCTGTATCACTCAGCTGGCCTCACTTTACCCCCAGTACATCCATGAAGCGGAAGGGAGTGAGCCAATCAGACCTTGTACAGTTGAGAGAAGCTTTAGCTTCCCGTTAGTAAAAGGTTTTCACTAAGCTGCTTGAAGATATGTGGTGTTGTGAGCCGAAGTAGAGGAGAGTTGATGACCCCAAACGATCGTCACGTCGTTAGTTGGGCACCTAGACAGCTGGGTTTACTCCAACTCTCACCATACTCAATAGGTGGCTCAAACCCAGGTCAGTGGACGGTCATACAGCTCGCTTCACCACTCGTGTCTCATACCGCCAGTGGACGTTATCATACCGCGTGGGGTCTACAGAACCTTGTTAATACTGATGTTAAATAAACGAAGGAACCAGGTCACGCGATCCGTCTCTCCTGGGTACAGCACAGAGGTGGTCATTGACCTCTCTCACAGCTCCCCGGCCACCTTGCTCCCTGGTTCACGCTTTCCGGGAGTGACTTATTTACCAGACGATTAAACATAATTAGGACGTACGCAACATTTTCAGACTGGGAAACGATCTATAATTATTTTCAATTTAATAACTGATATTTAATTTCACGATTCACGTCCCTATTAACTCGGTAAATTACATTTAATATCGTATAGGCCTAGTTCCACAACCTCTCGCTACATGCGGGGAACGCGGTCTTCCCTCAGACGACCTTGAACTCAGCATCGCCAATGGCGCGGCATTTGAAATTACACTGAACTTTCTGAATATTACATATATATATATATATATATATATACCGTATATCACGGCCTATAAGACGAAATTTGAACATTAAAAAAATCTGCCCAAAGTTAGGGGGTCGTCTAAACCACCAAGTTTAAAATTCTTACCTCTTAAATATTGTGGTTTAGTGTATCAAGAGTGGTGATGAAAACATCGTAAGCCACTCACAAGGTCTTACCACTAATTATTTTATACTGAAACTTACGTTTGGCAAGCTGGATTCAAATTCAGATTACCGGTATATTAAAATAATAAAAATGTATTATAAACCTGTCTAACATACCGTAAAAGAGATTTATACCCCTGTAATAAACACAGCTATCATCACACACCCCTCCCCCATTTGCCAGTGAGGAGACAAGAAAGGGAAAGTGACCGCGAGTTGGGCTATTTTTAGCCGTGGAGGTGGTCAGTAATGCATACCGGGTATCGGTATATTTACTCAATAATATTTATCTCCTATAAATAATTGATTTAAATTTTATTTTTTTACAAAGAATATTCAGTAAATGAGTGCATTAATTCTTGAAACTATCGACGGTTAATTACAGACGCTCAAGTGACGTCACTAGTGTTTACACTACACCAGCTGGTAACATTTGATGCCATTACTTGAAGTGAATTGGCCTTATTTTAAGTAACTAACTATAAATAAATACAAAAATTAAAAAAAAAGATCAAAACTGAGAAATAATATACTGTATGTATGTTGTGTTGTCAAAGTAAGAGGAACAATTGAAACTGCAATTGTGTAAATGAGGCAGAAAGTCAGGTCAGCAACCTGGGACTTGGTCACAATTTTCGTGATGCCATATGACAGCAGGGTCTACCATTAGACAACACATTATGCTTCCAATATCTTCCCAGGCAATAGTACCTCCCTGTTTGGTAGCTGCCTACTACCTACACAATTTCTAGTAATATTAATTTGATACATGATAAATTAGACAAACTGAAAATAAACAGCAAATTTAATTACCAACACGCTTCCCATTGGCAGCTGTAAGAGGGGGAGATGGGCTATTTTTATAAATTAAAGAAAATAATTACAGTGTGTTTAATATATTACAGTATATTATAATAAACAAATAATTCGGTAAATTTAATTCAAGTAAATGGAAAATAAGCAAACATGTTATTTACCAAGACTCGTCCCTCTGGCTCAGGGTGAGATGGAGGGGAGATAACAAGGCTATTTATAGCCCGTCTGAAGTGGCCAGTACCATAATGCACCATAAATAATTCATTGAACATTCATTTTTTGTACATAGTATATTCAGTATATATATATATATATATATATAAATATATATATATATATATATATATATATATATATATATATATATATATATATATATATATATATATATATATATATATATACATATATATATATATACACACACACACACACACACACATATATATATATATATATATATATATATATATATATATATATATATATATATATATATATATATATATATATATATATATATATATATATATATATGTAATAAATGTATGTAGTAAGTACATACTGGTAACCTTTTTCACTCAAATCCTAATGAAACACCACAATTAGAATACGGTGGTTGCTGTTGAACCACCTGTTGTATAAATAGTCGGAACACAGCCACACCACCGAGACGAGGGAACACTCCCACCACCGATCGTCTCGTGTGAAGCAAGCGTATAAATGAAAGAAAATACTTGCAGTGTGTTTAATATGTTACAGTATATTATAAATAAATAAATAAATAAACAAATAAATCGGTAAATCCATTTCAAGTAAATGGAAAAATTTTACTCGATACCGACATTAGTTCCAGTTATCGGTAAATAGCAGACGCTTCAGTGACGTCACTAGTGTTTACACTACACCAGCGGGTATAATTTGATGACATTACTTGAAGTGAATTGGCCTTATTTTAAAAAATCAAGGATGGTTGGTAAAGGACTACTGAGTCAGTGGGTAAGTGTCACATTTGGGGTACTGGTCTTATACAGCAAATAGAGCTCAAAAGCTACTTTTTAAATGGAAATTTGGGGGGGGCGTCTTATGCACCCCGCCGCCTTATAGGCCGTGATATACGGTATATATATATATATATATATATATATATATATATATATATATATATATATATATATATATATATATATATATATATATATATATAATCAACGACCTCACCAGCAAGGAATCGAACCCTCGACCTACTGGGTGTGACTAGGGAACGCTTACCGGCTAGGCCACAAGGACACTAAAAGCAGTTCTAGACTCTGTTATATTTCACACAAAGTCTGTTCATCGAGCTGATGGCGCAGTTTCCCAATGAGGTTCACGGCGCCATCAGCTCGATGAACAGGCTTTGTGTGAAATATAACAGAGTCTAGAACTGCTTTTAGTGTCCTTGTGGCCTAGCCGGTAAGCGTTCCCTAGTCACACCGAGTAGGTCGAGGGTTCGATTCCTTGCTGGTGAGGTCGTTGATTATATGTTCAAAGTCCGCGTGTTAAATGGACTAAAAATGAAGTATATATATATATATATATA
Organism: Homarus gammarus; assembly: GCA_958450375.1. NCBI lineage: Eukaryota > Metazoa > Arthropoda > Malacostraca > Decapoda > Nephropidae > Homarus > Homarus gammarus. The sequence continues at coordinate 26,289 of CAUDMG010003800.1, forward strand.
TATATATGCAAGTAAATCACTGTAGGTGCGCGTGATCTAGGTATATGCTGATAACCACCAGGAAAGAAGAAAACACGTGTTTTCTTCTTTCCTGGTGGTTATTAGCATATATATATATATATATATATATATATATATATATATATATATATATATATATATATATATATATATATATATATTATATATATATATATATATATATATATATATATATATATATATATATATATATTTTATGAAAATCCACAATGAAAACGTGGATAAGATAAATCTTGATAAAATCACACGGGAAAATGGAAACAACGGAGTACCTTAGCTTTCGTCTTTATTCAAGACATCTTCAGAGGCAACTGGATTACATGGACAGAGAGAGGCTTAAATATACAGGGTGACCTAAAAACATGAGGTCAGGTCAAAATGATGACATCCACTAATCCCCACACCAACACACACGTAGAGGAGCTTAAGAGAAGGGTGGTGACGTGACTAGTCAAGTCAGGTCAGAAAAAAGGGGACCCACAAAATAACTATCATACATCTAGATCAAAGGTTTTTAAAGCATTTTTAACCTTGGGCCACTGACAAATAAATTTATGTAACATATTCCTCCATGGTATAGATATGTAGATGATGTTCTTTGTCTTTGGCCTATAAACAGTGACCCATTTGAATTTTTAGACAAACTTAATAATATTGTCCCCAGTATCACGTTCAAAATTGAAAGAGAAATAAATGAATCCCTTCCATTTCTTGATATGCTTATCATGAGAAATGGCCAAAACTATAAATTCAAGGTATATAGAAAGCCCACACAGGTAGACAGTTTCATTCACTTTTTATCGAATCACCTTGAGTCTACCAAAATGTCAGCTTTTTCTGTTATGTTCTTAAGATGTCTGCGTATTTGTGACTCTGAATTTATTGACGATGAATTGAAACACATTCGTTCTATTGCACATAAACTTGGGTACCCTTCTGTGTTTGTTGATCGTTGTTTTAATAGGGCTAAAAAATCCTTTCATTCCTCTCAAACCAGACAAGTTCCTACACTTAAGAATATTTTGACTCTGCCCTATCGTAATGAATTTGTCCCGTTAGTTCGGTCCCTCAAGCTTCTAAATATTAATGTTGTTTTCAAGTATGACTCAACCATTACTAATATGTTAATAAGGAATAGCCCAAGTTTGAATGTAAATGGTAGTGTTTATTGTATTCCATGTAGCAAATGTAATTGTAATTATGTAGGTCAGACAGGAAAAACACTGCAGCTCAGAATCAAACAACATAAGTATAATATTAGAACTGCATCTGAAAGCAGTGCCTTGTTCGTTCATGTTAGGAATAATAATCACCCCATTGCTTGGGAAAAAAGCTTAGAAGTTTTCAAATCATCTTGTGTCACAGAAAGACTTCTTGTTGAAGCTAGTTTGATTCAGGAATTAAAATCAATAAACCTTAGTGATGGTCAGTTCAAAACTGATAATATGTTACATAAATTTATTTGTCAGTGGCCCAAGGTTAAAAATGCTTTAAAAACCTTTGATCTAGATGTATGATAGTTATTTTGTGGGTCCCCTTTTTTCTGACCTGACTTGACTAGTCACATCACCACCCTTCTCTTAAGCTCCTCTACGTGTGTGTTGGTGTGGGGATTAGTGGATGTCATCATTTTGACCTGACCTCATGTTTTTAGGTCACCCTGTATATTTAAGCCTCTCTCTGTCCATGTAATCCAGTTGCCTCTGAAGATGTCTTGAATAAAGACGAAAGCTAAGGTACTCCGTTGTTTCCATTTTCCCGTGTGATTTTATCAAGATATATATATATATATATATACAGCTAGACCCCGACTTAGACTGCTTCGACTTACGACCGTCGGGACTTACAACTGCCGCAGTTGTGACCATTTTTTTTCAAATGACGCACGCATTTTCTATACCGAAACGTTTCCAGTTAATGTAGTCTCCATGTATAATTAGAAATTATGGGGGCCCCATGTGCATTCAGCTGACTACATTAAAGGTAAGTGCTCAGGTACACTGTATCCATTCCTCATTATTTATTACTCTCACTGTACTGTATCCATTCCTCATTATTTATTACTTTTACTGTACTGTATTTCATTGTAGATTTTTTATTAAAAAAAAAAATTTTTTTTTTTTTTTTTTTATCTGTCGGACTTACGACCATTCAGACTTACGACCAGGATTTGGGTCCCTAACCCAGACGTAAGTCAGGGTCTAGCTTTGTATATATATATATATATATATATATATATTATATATATATATATATATTATATATATATATATATATATTATATATATATATATATATATATATATATATATATACACACAGTAGTACCCCGCTTAACGCGGTCAATTGAACCCACAGGGTACCGTGTTAAGTGAAAACCGAGTTAAGTGAACAACAGAACATATGGGATTAATTCCAATAGAGACTGGCCCGACCCCCAAACTCTACTTTTTCGGACACAATACCTATGTTCTAGTAAAAATAACATCTTAATTTTATGATGGTACATGCACACAATTAATACATAAGAGAAATAGAGAAATACAGTCACCAAGTTAATGTCCATTCAAATAATGGACTCAACTCCCTCCCCCTCTTCTCACACTACACTGCTGGCTCTTCCCTCTCTGAGAAATTTTGGGGAGAAAACCACTGGATTTTAATAAATAATACCTCAAACTAAAGTTAGGATAATATAATTGACATTGCTGAATTCCTTGTAAGACCAGGAATATTTTGAATATAAATGTCATATATTTTGCACAAAAGATAACATATTTACTCAGAGTAAAGATTATATCTAAAATTTGTATGTCTAATGCAAAATCTATGATGTTTATATTCAAAATGATCATCATATTGTAAGAATTCCAGCAATGTAAATTATATTCTGGCAGGGTAATTTGTATGAATTTTATGAGCTAAAAAAAAAAAAAAAAATATCCTTCACCGCGTATATGGGTAGATGAACCGCGTTAAGTGAAAGTTCGGTTCTAGCAAGGTTAACGAAATTTCGGTTAACGAACTGCCTCCCATAAGATTCTTAAATTCGGTTAATGAACAAAAATTCGGTTAACGAATTTCTTACGAACCGACCTCAACATGTTTTCGCTTGCACTGGCCGGTCAACCAGTTTTAGTATTAGTCCACCAATACATTAATCGGTTCTAGGGCTTAAATTCCTTACTATTTTAGTAAATATCAAGAAGTTTATACTATTCAATAATTTTAAAAGTATAATATTCAATTTTTTAGTCATTTTAACAATTATTGAACAAAATTGAAGGTAAAGTGACTAGTTTAATGCGCGGCATCCAGCCTCTTAACACAGCAAACAGGCATTAGTCTCTCTCTGTTTTCGCTGGAGGTGACATCTTGCTTGAGACTCTCTTCAACTAAACGCCATTTTTCTGTGTTTCCAAGCAAATTATTGGTCATTTCGAAATATATTTTACATATTGACAATATATTATGCAGTGCAATGTTGATTTAAAGAAAATAATCTTGAAATAAACCAAGAGAACTAAAATTTTATGGGTGAAATGGTGCCATGGGGTGACGTCTCTTCCACCCCAATGCCTTCTCTTCTTCCTTCTCCTCCACCCCCATTCTAATTCCCATCATCATCATCATCATCCAGGAGCCTTCTACATACACACCTCAAAGTAAGTGAACTTTTCTACCATTTTTGTTGAATTTAGGCAATTTTCGGTGAGCTGGAACCAATTACACAAAAACCCATTGAAACAATGGTTTCGGTTAACGAATTTTTCGGTTAACGAACAACCTGCTGGAACGGATTGTGTTCGTTAACCGAGGGACCACTGTGTATATATACATATATATATATATATATATATATATATATATATATATATATATATTATATATATATATATATCTATATAGATAAAATCACACGGGAAAATGGAAACAACGGAGTACCTTTGCTTTCGTCTTTATTCAAGACATCTTCAGAGGCAACAGTTGCCTCTGAAGATGTCTTGAATAAAGACGAAAGCTAAGGTACTCCGTTGTTTCCATTTTCCCGTGTGATTTTATCAAGATTTATCTTATCCACGTTTTCATTGTGGATTTTCATAAAATATATATATATATATATACTTCATTTTTAGTCCATTTAACACGCGGACTTTGAACATACAATCAACGACCTCACCAGCAAGGAATCGAACCCTCGACCTACTGGGTGTGACTAGGGAACGCTTACCGGCTAGGCCTAGCCGGTAAGCGTTCCCTAGTCACACCCAGTAGGTCGAGGGTTCGATTCCTTGCTGGTGAGGTCGTTGATTATATTATATATATATTATATATATATATTATATATATATATATATATATATATATATATATATATATATATATATTATATATATATATATATACTAGAACTCATAAATCACTACTGTAATGTGATACAGGTGATTAATTTCTATCTCTTGTGCAAAATATATGACGTTTATATGCAAATTATTCGCTGTCTTGCAAGGATTCCAGCAATGCAAATTATATTCTCCTATCTTAAGTCTGTGATATTATATAAGATAAAAACCTTAAGCCTAAAACAACCAAACCCTGGCTGGGAAGATGGTGGGGGTTAGGGGTGAAGTGATATGTTTGACAGTTGGTGCCGAAGGTCTAGTGCCTATTTATTTATCTGTCCTTAAGAGTGACAAAGTTTTTCTCTTATAAAATGTCACTGAACTGACCTGGGAGAATATAATTTACATTGCTGGGATTCTTATAAGACAGTGATTAGTTTGAATATAAACATGCTGTACAGGTACTCCCCGACTTACGACCGACTCGACCTACGTCCATCCGCACTTACGACCTGCTCTGACCGTAACAACCGTCCGCACATACGACCGCGCAGTCGGGACGAAAATTTTTTCCAAATGACGCGTGCATTTTCTATACCGAAACATTTCCGTCCTGGACGAGAGCGTGGCTTGGGTCCCCGCGTGGATACAGCTTCCACTCAGAAGAGCGCTAAGTTGGTGTTTGGCTGTCATATCCTATACTGATCGCGCTGTGTACTTACATTATTATCGTATTTAATTGACTTTATAATAACTGGAAAGCGTACAAGTGAAAGTGCTTGTGGTGCTCAGAAGAAAAGGAGACAGGTAATTACTTTTGAGATGAAAATGAAGATAATAATGCAGTGTGAGAATGGAAAAGCTGTAGCAACAATTTCACGTGACCTAGGCTTCTCGCACTCGACCATATCCACTATTCTGAAGGACAAGGAACGTATTCGTGATGTAGTGAAAGGAACAGCACCTATAAAGGGAACTATAATTACGAAGAAAAGACAAGGTCCCATACATGATATGGAAAAATTATTGGTGATATTGAAATACAGAAGCATGTACCCTTAAGCCTTCTAACCTTACAGGCTAAAGCAAGAAGCCTGTTACAAAGCCTGAAAGAGCAGGCAGGAGATGAGTAAGACCAAAACTTCACAGCAAGTCATGGGTGGTTTAACAGATTTAAGAACCGCTACAGTTTACATAATGTTAAAGTGAGTGGAGAGGCAGCTAGTGCTGATGTTGGTGCTGCCGAACCTTTTAAGGAGGAGTTAGATCGTGTGATTGTGGAAGGAAATTATTTGCCTGAGCAAATATTCAATGTGGATGAAACTGGATTATTGTGGAAGCGCATGCCTGAGCGGACATACATCCACAAAGAGGCGAAAGCAATGCCAGGATTCAAGGCATTCAAGGACAGAATTACACTTCTGTTGGGGGGGAATGTTGCTGGTTTCAAGATCAAGCCCTTCATGTTCTATCATTCAGAGAACCCCAGGGTTTTTAAACATGTCAGCAAGCACACACTGCCAGTGTTTTATCGCAGTAACAAGAAAGCCTGGATGACCATTGTACTGTTTGAGGATTGGTTCATGAATTGTTTCATTCCTCGAGCCAAGAGTATTGTCTGCAACAACCGATTCCATTCAAGATTTTGCTGATTTTGGATAATGCTCCGGTACACCCACCACACCTGGACGACATGCACCCTGATGTTAAGGTAGTGTACATTCCACCAACACTACCTCTGTCATCCAACCCTCGGATCAAGGTGTTATTGCTACCTTTAAAGCAAATTATTTACGCACAACCTTTGCTCAGGCTGTTGCTGCTACTGAAGGTGAGAAAACGCTAAGAGAGTTTTGGAAGGAGTACAACGTTTTGTCATGTATAAAGAACATTATTGCAGCATGGGATCAGGTTACAAAATAGTGCATGAATGGAATATGGAAGGAAACACTGAAAAGATATGTGAACAGTTTCAGAGGATTTAATGAAAATGAAGTTATTTCTGAGATTAGTAACAAGAGAGTGCAGATGGGTCAACAGCTGGAGTTAGAAATTGATAATGAAGATGTTGGTGGAAAGTGTAGCAGAAGAGTTAAGTAATGAGGGTCTTACTGAACTGAAGGCACAGAAATTTGCAGAGGAAGAAGAGACAAAATGTAAAAGAAGAACCTGCACCCTCCAAAAAATTTTCAGTGAAGCAAATGGCAGAGGCATTTGCTACAATTAATAAAGGGATGCAAATGTTTGATGGAATGGATCAAAATTATGAGCGTCTTGCCAAAGTTGACATAATGGTCCAAGATGCACTTGCTTGCTACAGGGAAATTTATAACAAAAAGAAAAAGCAAACTGTGCAGTCTAAATTGGACATCTATTTTAAGAAGTCCCCCATTGCTGTCTCCTCATGCCCCACCAGTACTGCCTCTTCACTCCCTAAAGATGATCCAATACCTTCAACCAGCAAGTTTCCCCTGTACATAAACCTGTCTGAAGAAAGTGACATTGATGACCCACCCAGCCCTGTCTCCTCCTCTGCTTCATCCATTTAATATAGTCTCCATGTATCCTGTAAATAGAAAATTATGGGGGCCAAGTGTGCATTGAGCTGACTACATTAAAGGTAAGTGCTATCACACTGTATCCATTCCTCATTATTTATTACTTTTACTGTACTGTATTTCTTTGTAGATTTTTTTTTTATGTCCGACTTACGACCATTCCGACATGGATTTGGGTACCTAACCCCATCGTAAGTTGGGGACTACCTGTAGTTTGCAATAGACATGAAAATTTTAATATTAATTAGTATATTTTATTACAAAGGGTTAACATTTTTATCTCTTGTGGAATATATATGATGTCTGAATTCAAATTATTCGCTGTCTTGCAAGGATTTCAGCAATGCAATTTATATTCTGCTAACTTTAGTCTGTGACATTTTATAAGATCAAAACTTTAAGCCTAAAAACCACAGTCACTCTTACTGGAAGTCCGAGGGGAGTTGATTTATTATGACAGTTGGGCCAGAGCCAGACAAGGGTTACCTATTGGTAATTATTTATCTGTCTTTAGGGGTAGCTTATGTTTTTCTCTTATAAAATGTCAATGAATTGACCTAAGAAATATAATTAACATTGCTGGAACGAAACTCCTACAACGAACATTATATTTTTTTTTTTTTTACTAATTTATTGTTTCTGTATTACAAGTATTAATGATATTCTTTATTTCAAGGGTTTAGATGCATATTTGTGCACTTTTTTACAATTTTTACAATTCAATATTATATTTTTCAGTGTTAAGTGGTTGTATTTGGGGGCCTGGAACGGATTAATCCTATAACGAACGAATGCTATAACCCAACAAGGTTCTAGAACCAATTAGATTCGTTATAGCATACTCCACTGTACTAATTAGTACATTTTTGTACAAATGACTGAAATTTTTATATCTTGTGCAAAATATATGATGTCTATATTCAAATTATTCACTGCCTTGTAAGGATTCCAGCAATGTAATTTATATTCTGCTAACTTTAGACTATGACATTTTATGTCAAGTTTAGTCACTTTTATTGGCCTCCAGAACCTAACCCTATTTTCCCCATTTTTTACATGTACAGTAATTATATATTGCGATTTAGTACAGTATGTAGCGAACATCTTTGGACCCTATTTCGCGATATATCCCGACCCTACTGTAGCACTGCATAGCCGAATGAACATTTCTACTCCCTTTTGAGCTACGATCACTATTTATAGCATGCTCAATTAAAGTGAATACCTCTGTCAACCACTTTGCTGTTAAAGTTCGATTGACCTCAGGCTCCACTTTCTTCCCTGCTTCCTCATCTTCCCGCTCTTTTTCTAAATCAAGCAAATCTTAGGGCAAAAGTTTTTCTTTATGAGAGTCTAATAACTTCTGTAAGTCATCTAACTCCACCTCTTCAAGACTTACTTTCTTTGCCAAACTCACAATGTTTTCCCTGGTTTCAAACAGATCACTTTTAACACTAAAACCTCTAAAGTTATGCACAAGATGCAGACACAGTTTTTTCCAAACTCCATTCATACACGAACGACTAACTTTGTCCCATGCCTCACCAAAAGCATTATAGTCTCTATTGTTAAAAGATTTCCAGAATTCTTTAACAGTCAGTTTACCATCATCAGTTGCCTTCACTACAGCATCAAATGTTTTGTTGAGATAATAAGCCTTAAACATACTAATCACTCCTTGATCCAAAGGCTGAATGAGGGATGTCGTATTCAGTGGAAGATAGACAACTTGAATGTACAGTACATGTATTCACAAAGATCTTGAATTGAAGGTGGATGTCCGGGGGCATTATCCACTAGCACTAATATTTTAAAAGAAAGATTCTCACGTTCACAATATTCACGTAACTCATCTTTCAGCTTTGACACAACATAGTCACAGAAAAGATTACCAGTAATCCCCCCATTGTTATTTGAAAAGTAATGAACTGGTAAGAGATGTTTAGAATAACCCTTGAGAGCACGTGCGGAGTGGTACACCATCACTGGTTTTAATTTGCAGTCACCTTCAGCATTGCCTCCAAACAATAAGGTATAACGATCCTTAGCGGCCTTGAAGCCTGATGCTGATTTTTCCTCACGAGCTATATACGTTCGTGTTGGCATTTTCTTCCCAAACAGAGCAGTTTCATCCAGATTGAAAATATGTTTTGCAGAGTAGTGTCTCTCCTCAATAATATTCTTCAGAGTTCCGATGAATTCTTGGGCAGCCACGGCATCCGCAGATGCAGCTTCCCCACTCATCTTGATGTTGTGATACCCGTATCTTCTCCTGAAGTTAGCGAACCAACCAAAACTAGCACTGAATGGTTTCACTGGGCCTTCTTCATCCTTCTGTAGCTCTTCATGGATTGCACGCACTTTTGCCTGGGCTAGGAACATGCTGAGTGGTATGCTGCGCTGATTTTGATCTTCAATCCACTTATTCAGCATCCTTTCCATGGGCTCCATTATAGAACTCCGAGCATAAGAGGTTTTCGTTGCACTTGCTGATGTCCCTGATTGAGCACTGGTCTTTATCTTCTCAGCATTGTCTCGAATGGTACGAACAGTGCCAACCTCCGACACACGTTCTCCTCTCTGAAGGCGGGTGATCACATTTAATTTCACGTCCATTGCAATTGTTTTTCGTGCCTTTTTAGCTTTAGGCACCCCAGAGGAGGCAGATGGACGTTTTCCAGACATGCTCAATGGGGAAAACACCGTTTAACACAAAAAAGTACGTGATAAACACACAATGCAAATGAAAGCACAGAGAAAAAGCAGTGCTGGTGTGAACTGAGACAGCGATATGCGGGAAGCTTGCTGGACGCCGTCACAGTTGTTGTACAGAATACTTCATTATCTTCATCATTAGTAGTAATAATCTTTATTATTACATTATTATAATAATTATTATTATCAATAATATTATTAAAATCGTTGATGTTGATTTAACTGCGACTTTATAGTAATAAGTTACAAGCACCTCACCAGGTGTCACACGAGACTCCACTGCCAGGTGACCAGGCGAATATGCTCGGCAAATTTAAACTGTCTTGAGCGCGTTATTTAAAAAATAGGTGCACTTAAATTAGCTTTTGATATTAATTGAACAATCGAGTTATTCCAAAAACACTTAAATCAAACGCGAGTTACCTGTACCTGTGCAGTGATATCTCAATTAGCCGGAACAATTGGTGCAGAGTACTTCCGGGAATGAGATATTTTCGGGTAACGAGACGACTCTCTCAAAGCTGTAAAAAAATCCCTCATCCCCGGAATTTTCCGGGTAATGGAAAAACATTCTCAGCAGTTCCAGAAATTGAGCATTACATGATCTCTTGAACCTGGAAAAATATCAGCCATCCCCGGAACTTTCCAGGCACCAGAAAATTCCAGGGATGGGGGATATTTTTCTGGGTTCGAGAGATGATGTAAAGGGCAATTTTTGGAACTTCCGAGAAAATTTTTCCGTTACCCGGAAAATTACGGGGATGAGGGATTTTTTCCGGCTTTAAAAGATTCATCTTGTTACCTAGAAATCTCTCATTCCCGGAAGTACTCTGCACCAATTGTTCCGGCTAATTGAGAGTTCACTTGTATATTTTTTTTCGGAGTAGTACTTACGGTAAATAATTAATTTCTTCACATACAAAGCACATAGAAACATCATTTTAGTGTCATATGATAAGTTTTTCAGTGTGTTTTACCATACAATTTCCCTCATCCTTCATGCCCTGCCCACTATAGGTGATTTATTATCATACAGTAGATAAGGAAAAAAAAATGCCTATAATTAAAATAAGAAGTTCTTGCCTCTTTTAAAATATTTCCGATACTGTACTGTAATGATAAGAACCTTTGTGGAAAAAAAAAAGAGTAAGTATGATTAACGCCTTCTGGTGGTAGCTGTTTCCTCATAAATTATCAATATTTTATTCCAAGGGGTATGGTAGAGTGTGATGAACCTTCCTTACATAAAACATTCCTGAAGAACTCATAATGCATGCGCACCAAGTTCATGAATTTTAATGAGATTTCTTGCAGTATTCCTTCTGCCTTGGTTACGTTAGATTTGTCGCACTGGAATGAATATTACATTGTAACGTGCGATAGAACTTCCTGGCAAAATTCAGTCATTCGCATATTACACAATTGGAAGGTTTGTCGCATCACAATGGTAAGGTGTAAGCATGCCTCAAGCTTTTAGCCCCTACACCCCGATTGACGTTCCAGAAGCTCCATCTAGGGCACCTCGGTTGATGTTCCGGAACGCGCGCCTTTTCGCTGCATTGTTTGAATGCCCAGTGCGGGTTATCAGGTTCCAGTCTGACTATTTGCGTGTCACGCCACATGCTCAGCCACAGGGAAGCTTCCGGAATGTAAGTACCTACTTTTGTTTTTATCATTTTCATTGTTTGTCCATTTTATCATGTTGCATTAAAGTAATATTGCTAAAAGTAGTGTACAGTAGTTCCTCGGTTAACGAACGGTTCGATTAACGAATTACCTCCCATAATGATCTTAAATTCGGTTAACGAACAAAACTTCACTTAACGAAATCCTTACGACAAACACGTTTTGTTGTGAGCATCAGCTGATCAGCTGATGGGCTAGTCTGCCAAGTCAGTAATCTGTTCTATGTTTAGATTCATTTCCAGTGGAGTAAATATTAAGAAAGTTGTGCTTTTTAATATTTTTGCATTTTTTTTATATTAAAATTATTAGTCATTTTAAAATTTAGTTAACATATTGATATTATATGCAGTACAGGATACTAGTTTTTTGTGCGTCCATCACCCGCTTGGCTCACCCACCAGGCATCAGTTTGGCTTTGTTTACAGTGGAGTGAACATAGATTTTGTTGGTGTCTTGAATATTTTTGCATTTTTACATTAAAATTATTGGTCATTCTGAAACTTAGTTTACATATTGATAATATATAACGCAGTGCGGTGTTGATTTAAATAAAATAATCATGAACTACACCTAGTGAACTTAAAATTATATTGGTGAAATTACTGCATCAAGCATGGGTCCCCTCAAAGGTGATTTCTCCTCCATCCCCACTTCCTTCTCATCTCCCTTCTCGTCCACCCCTACTTCTAATTCCCATCAACATCATCAACCAGGAACCTTCAACATGCACACCTCAAAATAAGTGTACTTTACTGCATTTTGTTTTTACTGTGTATGTACTTTTCTGTGAGCTGGAACCAATTACCCAATATCCCATTGAAACAATGGATTCGGTTAACTAAATTTTCGGTTAACAAACAACCTTCTGGAACAAATTGTGCTAAATAACAGAGGGACCACTGTAGTTGTATTGTAGTGTAGTATTACTGGAAAATAATGCTATGATTATGTTATAAATGCATTTACAGTATATTTGTGGAAATATTATTTTATGCATTACTTGCTCTACTTAACACAAAGACAGCCAGGCAGACTGGCAACTTACTGGTGCGTGTTGCCAAGCACTTTTTATGAAAAATAATGCAAATAAAATATTGCATTTTAACTATTTATAGCAAATAAGTATTAAGATCAGTAAATATATACATTATTAGCCACCTCGGACACAAAGGCCAGCTAAAAATAGCTGCTAAGTGCGGAGGGACCACGAGCGGCCAGGGAAGTTTCTAGAGTGTCAATACAGTATATAGTTTTTCTTACTTATTTTTGTATTATTTTATCATTTTAATAGGTTAAAAATTATTTTGGGAAAAGTTGATTTTTCTCGATTTACCCCCATGGGGGGGGGGGGGGGGGGGGGGGAGGGGGTACTGCCACCAACACCCTAACCCAGGGCTTAAGGTTTAATTTTTACCCCCCTTTTTTATTAGGTTTGATGAGCATAGATTGGGTTAGGTATTATTTAACTCTGAGTCATGGGTACTTATTGGATACTTGGCAGAATAACTTGTTATAACTTGGTCCTAGCAAAGGCGGAGTCTAGGCAAAAATGTTCACTTGACCTCATAATTGGCTTTCATTACTGAAGGATATTTGCAGCTATACCACATTAATAAGGTCTATCTGCAATTTTACTCAGTCATAAAAAAAAAAATTGTACCATAAATGTGGACAATAAAAATCTTCTATTTTGGTACAAATTATTTGAAAAGTTGTAAGATGCCAAAAGCTGTGTCGCTTCCATTCCGCGAGAAATAGAGCTACTCAAGCCTCTTCTTATGGTAAAAAAATGAACTAAAAAGACAAACTGTAATATCGTATTTTAGTATGTTGATGTACAAAACATTTTCTTCATTATTCTATGATAAAACAAGTCTAACAAGCATTATTACAATATTTATTATGAATTTTTCTCATGCAATCGGGAAATAGCGACTACTATATCCGGGTTGAGCGTGTTACAACACCTAAGGAGTCCGCTGCCAAATATTTGTTTTGAGTATACTGATCAGAGACTGTAAGACCAGTTACGGGGTAAACAAAGAGATACAGTCCAGTATATATGTTTTTTAGTACAATATGCGGCCCCAGGTATAACTGCAGCTTCGGACAATTTGGATCTCGATTTGAGCAATGTGTTTTTCAAATGGTTTAGACAATTTTAAGACACTTTTCTTCTATGACGTTTCCCTCGAAAATTACTTAAATATACCGGGGGATCCAGGGGGGGGGGGGGGGGGGGGCAGAGCCCTCGGACAGGTTATGTAATTTTAGGTCATTTGCGATGGAAACGTCACAGAAGAAGAATTTTATAAAAATGTCTAACCCATCGGAAAAACACATTACTCAACTACAGTACTAGGGCCTATTATGTGAAACTGCTATTTTACCGATTATATAAGAACTCGCTGATGAAAATAAACTCACTAATGAAAATATAGTAAGAATATAAACATCAAAACAAATAATGCAACGGCAGTGTAGTTTTCAATATTATCCATTGTTTAAGGATTTTTAAAGGTTAGAAAACATTATGTCAGGTTTTCAAAGTTTGATTAGTATTTCTTTTAGTATTTTACCCTGCATTTTCCTCAACTTCAATGCCCTGTCCAATTTGAAAAAGTAAAATTGTTGGTAATTTTATCGATTAAAATACTAAAAAATATGGTAATTATTTACGACTTCACAGCCACTCATTTTTCATAAAAAACGAATTTAGAACATCACAATTTTACTGTGTTTTACTGTGGACATTCGTAGTTATGGCAAATGTGTTAAAAAAGTGTTTACTTAAAGGTTCAAGTTAAGATAACATAACATAACCTAACCAAACCTTAAAATAACCTTAACCAACTTAACCTTAAACCAACCTAACCTTAAACCAACCTTACCTTAAACCAACCTAACCTTAAACCAACCCAACCCAACCTAACCTAACCTGGTAAAATTGCAGATTACAGCAACCAAAGAATCTGATATTTTTTTTTTACCTATCCTAACCTAATGTAATATAAGAAAATGGTTGGTAATTATATAGGACTAACCCACGGGCAAAATTTATTGAAAACAATTGAATCATATATAGAACTAACCCGCCAGGGCTACATAGCGCCACGCCGCCATATCATCTCACGTCCAGAAATGCATCATCTTTCACCATATCATAATAAGTTCTTTCTGTTTTGAGGTAGTAGATACTGTAATGACGAAAATTACGATGTTATTTACTTAGACCTTAGCAAAGCGTTTGACAGAGTACCACATCAGAGGCTTCTGAGAAAAGTTAAGGTTCATGGTATCAGGGGGAAAGTTTTGAATTGGATAAAATCATGGCTCACCGATAGAACACAGAGGGTCAGCGTAGATGGTGTTAAATCTGAGTGGGGTTCTGAAACCAGTGGGGTTCCCCAGGGGTCAATACTGGGCCCACTTTTGTTCATAATCTACATAAACGATCTAGATACTGGGATCAGCAGTGACATAAGCAAGTTTGCTGATGACACTAAAATAGGGCGGCAGATTAATTCAGGGCAGGATGCAAATGCACTACAGGAGAATTTAAATAAACTGCAGAAGTGGTCAGAACAATGGCAAATGAAATTCAACACCAGCAAGTGCAGCGTACTTAATATTTAAAGAACAAATACTGTCAATGTATACAGCCTTAACAAAACCTAGTGAAGTCGACTTGTGAAAAAGACTTGGGGGTACTTGTAGGCCCGGACCTACGGCCTAGAAAACAGTGTGTTAATGTTCGAAATAAGGCAAACAGAGTACTGTATTCGGTTTTATATCTAGAAGTGTAAGTAATAAGAGTGCAGAGGTCTTATTGCAACTATATCTTGCGCTAGTCAGGCCGCACCTCGATTATGCGGTTCAGTTCTTGTGCCGTTCTTATAGAATAGATATCAATTCACTGGAGTCGGTGCAGCGAAGAATGACAAAAATGATTCCGGGACTTAGAAACCTTCCATATCAAGATAGGTTAAAGAAACTAAACTTGCATTCCCTACAAAGACGAAGAGTGCAGGGAGATATGATAGAAGTATTTAAGTTGGTGAAAGGAATCAATAAAGGCGATATAGATAAAGTTCTTATAATATCCGAGCAGGATAGGACTCGTAGCAACGGATTTAATTTGGATAAGTTTAGGTTTAGGAGGGAGATAGGAAGGAACTGGTTCACAAATAGGGTGGTGGACGAGTAGAACAAGCTTAGCAACTTTGTAGTAAGTTCTGAAACGCTGGAAAGTTTTAAAAAGAGGCTAGATAGATTCATGGATGATAGAGTGGTAGTAACTCTCGACAGGAGCTGCCATGCACAGGCCAACCGGCCTATTGCAGACTCCTTATTTTCTTATGTTAAATATAACGGGGAAGTTAGGTAGGTTAGGTCTGTTCTTCATTACCACAAATGTTAAGTAGCGTTTATTTTAAAAATATCAGTTTTTTTTAAACATATTTCCACAAACTACAAGTGTCCACTATAACAAAATGAAAATCCAGCATTTTTATAATTGTTTTCAATCAATTTCGCCCGCGGGTTAGTTCTATAATTGAGTGTAGTGAATTTCCGGAATTCTGTGGTTGCCGTTTACTGCAATATTAACAAAACCGTTTTACCCTATTTGGGATAAATTATATAATGTAGCAGTTGCTGGAAGCGTTATTCAGGAAAGTTCTTTGGATCCCCACGGCTGGTGTGTAACAGCAGTACAACCATTAGTTGGAATTAAATCAAAACTTACCTTATTATCAGTTTGTACATCATCTCCCTTTGCTTAATTTTACTTTTCTCTTCTTTCTTTTCTTCCTCTTTCATTGTTAATAATCTTCAACTGCTGGAGAGTCGCGTGCCGCTACTAAACTCAAATTATCTGGTTTGTTTACATGCTGACGCACTCGCAGTGTTGCCACGTCGGAATTTGGGTATGGGGAAGGAGGGGGGGGGGGGGGGGGGGAGGAAATAGAAGTATAGATGTAGAGTTTAAAAGAATCTGGGCTGAACCAGATCGCTGCATGAAGTTTTTCTTGTAGTTATTTCCTTTGCTTATCAGTGGGTCGTCAGACCATTGTTTTTTACTTTTGTGTTTTCGTTTTATCTGCTTTAACTTTCAAGTTTACATGTTTTTGGGGCGGTTTCTACCTTTGTTAGCTACCTTTCTGTGACTGTACAATAAATGCATATGGTTTTCTTTTATCCTCTTCACCACTCATAGACTCGTTAGTCGCTTTGACGATCAGTCACGTCTCTCTTACGCACTGTTGGCAAGTACTGGGCATGCACCGGCTCCTCAATGTACCTGAACCCGCTCCAGTGTTGGTCAAGT
The DNA here is from genome assembly GCA_958450375.1 of Homarus gammarus. Lineage (NCBI taxonomy): Eukaryota > Metazoa > Arthropoda > Malacostraca > Decapoda > Nephropidae > Homarus > Homarus gammarus. Next base: position 42,962 of record CAUDMG010003800.1, read on the forward strand.
CTTGTCTTGAAAGAGCTCACACTCGGTGCCGTCACAACACTTTCTGGCAGATTGTTCCAAGAGTTCACAACCCTCACTCCGAACAAGTTTGCCCTCACAGTTTTCTGGACTTGCGAGGGTCCGCCAGCTCCAAGTAAGGGCACTCGACTGAGTAGTGCCCCTTGAGATGCTTATACACCTCTATTAGGTCACCCTTTGCCCGTCTGTAGTATAAGCTAGGCAAGTTCAGGAGCTCCACTCTCTCAGGGCAGCTGAGGTGCCGAAAAGGGGTCCGACTAATTACCCAAATGTACCCAAATGTAGCCGGAATGAAGTCCAATAATGGTCCTACATGAATAAATCGGGTTACCAATCACTTCTCGACTAGTATTTGGTGTCACAAAGTAAAAAAAATTGGAAAACGTAATTTAATTTGAGTTAATAGATCGCGTGTATGTACCGAGGGAGCGAGTAATTACCCAAATGTAGCCGCAATGAAGTCAAATAATGGTCCTACATGAATAAATCGGACTGCCAATCACCTCTCGACTGGTATTTGGTGTCACGAAGTCACAAAAAATTGGTAAACTTAATTTAATCTGAGTTAATAGATCGAGTGCATGTACCTAACCTAACCTAACCTAACCTAACAACACAACTCAAATTAAGTTTACCAATTTTTTGTGACTTTATGACACCAAATAATAATCGAGAAGTGATTCACAGCCCGATTTACGCTTGTACGACCATCATTTGACTTCATTGCGGCTACATTTGGGTAATTACTGGCTCCTTCGGTACATGCACGCGATCTATTAACTCAGATTAAAGTAAGTTTTCCAATTTTTTGTGACTTTGTGACACCAAATAGTAGTCGAGAAGTGATTAGTAGTGCGATTTATTCATGAAGGACCATTATTTGACTTCATTGCGCTACATTTGGGTACATTTGGGTAATTAGTCGGACCGGCCGAAAAGAAAAGTGCTGTCCGACTGATTACCCAAATGTAGCAAAATGTAGCCGCAATGAAGTCAAATAATGGTCCTACATGAATAAATCGGACTACTAATCACTTCTCGACTACTATTTGGTGTCACAAAGTCACAAAAAATTGGAAAACTTACTTATATCTGAGTTAATAGATAGCGTGCATGTACCGAGGAAGCGAGTAATTACCCAAATGTACCCAAATGTAGCCGCAATGAAGTCAAATGATGGTCGTACAAGCGTAAATCGGGCTGTGAATCACTTCTCGATTATTATTTGGTGTCATAAAGTCACAAAAAATTGGTAAACTTAATTTAATCTGAGTTGTGTTAGGTTAGGTTAGGTACATGCACTTGATCTATTAACTCAGATTAAATTAAGTTTACCAATTTTTTGTGACTTCGTGACACCAAATACTAGTCGAGGTTAGGTTAGGAATATGCATTCGATCTATTAACTCAGATAAAAATAAGTTCACCAATTTTTTGTGATTTCGTGACACCAAATACCAGTCGAGAAGTGATTGGCAGTCCGATATATTCATGTAGGACCATTATTTGACTTCATTGCGGCTACATTTGGGTAATTACTCGCTCCCTGGTACATGCACGGGATCTATTAACTCAATTAAATTACGTTTTCAATTTTTTTTTACTTTGTGACACCAAATACTAGTCGAGAAGTGATTGGTAACCCGATTTATTCATGTAGGACCATTATTTGACTTTATTGCGGCTACAATTGGGTACATTTGGGTAATTAGTCGGACCAGCCGAAGTGCAGGCACCAGCCTGGTGGCCCTCCTTTGAACATTTTCAACCAACTGAGTCCCTAGCATATCTCGTAGACCAGACGGGGTGACAGTACTCCAGACGTGGAAGCACTTCACTCCTGCAGATCGTTACGAAGGACGGACCGTCTAGATAACTGAACGACCTTCTTAAAAGACCCAATAATTTATTTGCCTGATTTACCTTCTTCTAGCAATGGCCCGAGAACTTCACCTCATTGTGAACATACACCCCTAGGTCCTCACATACAGTCTCAAATAGTGCAGTTTGGTCGGGATGGACATCTCTTTACTATGAAAATAACACAAAACTCTGACTCCACTCACACAAATATCAAATAACAATTTAAGGGAGTCAAACAATTAAAGGAGTCAATCAATTAAGGGAGTCAAACAATTACAGGAGTCAAACAATTAATAGAATCAAACAATTAGGGTGTCAAACAATTACGGGAATCAAACAATTAAGAGAATCAAACAATGAACAGATATTTCCAACTGCGGCGGCCCTGTGGAAGGTTCTGGAAGGCAGTGATCTGCTCTCAGGGGGAAAGTCAAGTCAGCTTCCTCACTTGGCGCCGGCGGGTGATGTCTTGCTACACAGGAGAGACACTTGCACAGACGGTGTGGAGGAATTGGCGATGACGTGGCAGCAGCGGTTGTAGCTGGGATAGGTGTCCAGAGATTGACAGTCGATTTGGGAAGGTCTGGGGAAACAGCCCACGAGTCCAGGACCTATGATGAGATCACAACCAGAATTTGAACGAACAGCGGGGTGCAAGTGCATCTGTGACTGGCGGCTGGGTAGTGTCTGGTGTGAGACGAGGCAGCAGTAACGTTCTCACCTCCGTCTACCCGCCTATTGGGGGACGTGAACAAGCAAACGAGCGGTGGACAACCGTCCTGCTCGTTACAGCCCTAACAAAGATAGTGCTGCTTATAGAACGGTTATGTGTAGAGGTGGTTGGAGAATCCTACACAAATAATGTTGAAAAAATACATAACCGAAATTACGGTACTCCAAATTTATTATCAAAAGATGTAAAATTAACGTAAATTAATTGCTGGAAGACATAAAATTCAAACTACCAAATGCTATGAGAACAAAATAGAGTAAGTTTGTTAGTTCTTTTTTTATATACAGTATATCACACACAAATATATACTATAGTTCTAGAACAAGTAAATGGCTGGGCTGAAGTAAACATTTTGCTGGTTTTTCTTTATTGCAGAAAAATATAATTTCATGGATACTTAGTTCGGTAGACAGTATATTGTACCTTCTCTACTCGGGGAAGTGTCTTGAGTGCACTTGTATATGAGAATACGTAAGTGAGATGTTGTAGGGGTATCGAGATATTAATGTTGTCTAGCACTCAGGATGGATGGAAACTCTAAGGTGGTTTTCTTGTATAATATAAGTTATATGATAGACAGTCTGGTGCTGGAGGAGGTGTTGCTTGTTCAGGAAGATGGGCAGAATGAGAGTTGGTTGGTGAGGAAGCTCAGAGAAGGACAGTTGGTGGGTCGCCATGCTCGCTGGCGGGAGCGAGGACCGCCAGGCAGGCGAGGAGAAGCGAAGGCAGCCAGGCAGCGGCGGAGGAGGAGGTGTTGCTTGTTCAAGAAGAATGGTCAGAATGAATCTCAATGGAGAGACAGAGCTTATATACCCAGCAGCAGCCGCCAGTCCTCTATGAATCATGTTGGGAAAACCCAGAAAGTCGCCGGTGAATAGTTTCGTTGCTAAGCAACCGTACCATCTGGCTTCAGCTCTCGCTTGGTTGCTAGGAGACGGCACGTCGGAATGCGGTAGCAGGTGGTGGCTGTGGCTACGCAGTTGTAGGGGAGACGTCCACTACAATACTCCCCCTCCCCTCCCGGCGCGGCGGGAGGCTGGATGTTGTCCGGGTTGTGTCCCACACATAGCACATACCGGGCAGGTGTATGTACGACTCAAGCTCTACGTGTAACAACTCCGTCCAGTGACACAAAACCTGTGGGAGAATTAGGAGGAGAAAGAGGGTTTGGGATTAGAGGAGGTTGTACAAGCAATGGTTGTTGTGCTCCTGCTGCTGCAGGGGCTGCGTCAGGAGGAGGGTCCATGGCAGGAGCAGGTTCTATGATAGAAGGGAGGTCTATTACAGGTTCAGGTTCTATGACAGGAGGAGGGTCTATGACAGGAGCAGGTTCTATGATAGAAGGGAGGTTTATTACAGGTTCAGGTTCTATGACAGGAGCAGGTTGTACATGAGGTGAAAAGAGGGTGCCCAGAAATGTCGTGGGCGTGGTGTTGCTGCCGGTGGTAACTGCGGGTGGACTGGTGCAGGCGTAGTTTGTTGATGGTGCTGCTGGGCTGAGGGCCCGACGGGTAAGGCGGCCGGTTTGACTCTGTCTATGCTGACGGTGTCATGTCTGCCATTCCGGATAATTGTCAGGAACTTTGCTGAACGGGTAACCACCTGGAAGGGTCCATCGTAGGGGCGTTGTAATGGGTTGCGGTGAGCATCATGCCTGACGAAAACATACTCGGCTGTGAGAAGTGCAGGAGGGATGTGATCAGGGCGCCGAGTAGGCTGGCGTGGAGCAGTAGCTCTGAATGCAGAAACTGCTTGTCGTAGCTTTTGGAGTAAGTCTTGACGAACGGCTGGAGTGGTTTGGTTGGGATCAGGAGGGAGTGAGAAATCCCCGGGTAGCCGAAGGGGCTCGCCTAGTGTCAGATCTGCTGGGCTACAGTCCATATCCTCCTTGTGTGACGCACGGATGCCGAGGAGCACTAAGGGAAGCGCATCAGTCCAGCTGTAAGGGTCGTGCTGTGCCTTGAGTGCGTCCTTCAGCTGCCGGTGAAAACGTTCTACCATGCCATTGGCTTGAGGGGTGGTATGCTGTTATGAGGGCTGGTACTGCCCACCATTTATAAGGGCCTCTGTGTGCCAGTAACAATTCCTTTTACTCTTATACTTATCATCATTGGTAGCGTGACGATAGGAGGCTCGTGGGTAGGGGTAATGATAGCATCGAGCAATAGGGAAGAAATAACGGTAAATACTGTAGGTAATTAATAGACACAATTATACAAAACACAGTTTATTTAACATGAATATGAAATTAAAAGAAAGAATTGATTTGTACGAACCGACGAAATCTAGTACTAGGCCCTCAGGCTCAACATACTCACACCATTACTGGGTGGACATAATAACTCTTCCAACCCTACTGGGTGGACATACTCAACACACACATATTATAATCACTTAGCACCATAAAATACTAGGGCAACTGCCACTACAATACTCAGTCGTCAGGTGTGATACTCAAGCAACAGCCATGGGGTCCAGCCACCATGGAGTACTTTCCAACGACTCTGGAGATCCCAGTGGAGTAATTCCACCACACAAATAACCCTACTGAGTTAGACACTCATCCACCAATGATGGGGGCTGGTAGTGGTGGGTGGCTTGGTGATCCGGCGTCACCTCGTGGGCCGAGCGTTAGGGACAGACGAGCCAGCTATGGGGGCTATAGGTAGTCTGGCGTGTCTGACGGCCGGGTCTCACGAAGGTAAAAGATCCTACTGGACCTCGGACATCTCCCCAGACATTGTGGATACAACATCCACCCTACAAACACGGCCTAGGCTGCGTTAGGGACCTGTATGGATGAAGGGACGGGCACTTACTAACCGGTGACAACAACATCACGTTTCAGGGGACGTTAAAGACGTAAATATGACTTCACTCAGAGCATATCAACTACGTTACTGTAACACTTGCACACTCAACTATTAATTGGGTCAAATCACTTAAAGAAGGGCAAATCACAACACAGCGTGGATTCGTATACCTGTATGGATGAAGGGACGGGCACTTACTAACTGTTGAAATGCCCGCGGCGCCCTCACTCAAAACAGGCCAGGGAGTCCACCTACTCCTATTCCGATGAATTAATTTACGGTACACTCTGACGTTGAAATTGGGACTATGAACTCATTTTCATTCTCTACTATTACCTTCACTAACAATGCTTTGACTCAGCTATCGAAAGCACAATTAAATTGATTACAAAGTGTTGGGTGGCAACAGGTCCCAGCATACAGCGTCTGCTCATCGATGACCTCCTCAAGGAACCGAGAAAACGGAGTACGTTTCCACTGGGGGACTCAAGAGGTTTTGTGGACGTTTGAGCGTAATATGAATCCTTAAGGTTTTCAGGTTAGCTCTTATCAAGACCATTACACTGTAGTGCGTTGTCTAGACGTGCCGAGGAACTGTAGGAGGTGCTGCCAGAGTTGTGACTCAAACTGTACTCCTCGGTCAGTGATTACGGTTGAGGGGGGGCCAAAACGGGAAACCCAACCGGACATGAAGGCGCGGACAGTAGTCTCTGCTGTAGCGTTGGGCATGGGAATTGCTTTTGTCCACCTGGTGAAACAGTCGATGCAGGTGAAGATGTAGGTGCTACCATAGGATGATGGTAGAGGTCCCACGATGTCGAGGTGTACTACTTGAAAACGTCCTTTGGGAATAGGAAAGGCTTGTAGGGGGGCCCGTATGTGACGATGTATTTTGGAGGACTGGCAGGCCAGGCACTGGGCAGCCCATTTCTTAGTATCAGACTTGATGCCGGGCCAGACGACACGTTGCGTGAGGAGGCGCTGGGAGGCCCGCACAACCGGGTGGCTGAGACCATGGATGCGGTCGAAGACAGCGCGGCGGTGGACGTGAGGTACGAACGGTCTAGGCTGTCCACAGGATACGTCGCACCACAATTTTATCTTTGTGCCAGGAACAGGGAGTTCTTGGAGTATGAGGCCTGAGGGGGATGTCTTGTATGCTGCCAGGTCTTCGTCTTTCTCTTGAGCCGCGGCTAGCTGCCCATAATCAATGGGTGGAGATGCGGGAAGAATGGTGGATATACAACGAGAGAGGGCGTCGGCGATCTCGTTGCGGCTGCCTTTAATGTGTTGGACGTCGCTGGAGAACTCCGAGATGTAAGCCAAGTGGCGCAGGACACGAGGTGTATGTGACTGGGAAGCTGAAGCGAAGGCGTGGACGAGGGGCTTGTGATCAGTGAAGATGGTGAACTGACGGGCCTCGAGGAAGTGTTGGAAATGTCTGACAGCCAAGTATATGGCCAGGAGTTCTCGATCAAAAGCGCTGTACTTGAGGTGTGGTGGTTGAAGCCGTTGTGAGAAGAAAGCAACGGGCATGAAAATTCCGTTGATCTCCTGCTGTAAGACGGCGCCCACTGCAGTAGAAGAAGCGTCTGTTGTGAGAGTGGTCCGGGCGTTAGGTGCGGGGTGGGCCAGGAGGGTGAGGCGTGTGATTGCTGTTTGATAGTGGTGAATGCCGTAGTAGCCTCTTGATTCCACATGAGAGACTTGTGAGACTTCTTTGGGCGTCCATTGAGAAGGTCGTGTAGGGGGGCTAGGACGGTGGCAGCTTTGTCAATGAAGCGGTGGTAGTAGTTGACTAAACCCAGGAACTCTCGGAGTTTCTTCGCCGTTTCAGGTTTGGGGAACTCCCTAATCGCGGTTATCTTCTGTGGTAGGGGTTGTATGCCACTGGGCGAGACTCTGTGACCGAGGAAATCGATGGCCGAGGTTCCAAAGACGCACTTAGCAGGATGAACTTTCATGTTGTTGTTCTGCAGGCGTTGGAGAAGGAGTTGTAGGTGGTGGTATGAGGGCTGGTACTGCCCACCATTTATAGGGGCCTCTGTGAGCCAGTAACAATTCCTTTTACTCTTACTTATCATCATTGGTAGCGTGACGATAGGAGGCTCGTGGGTAGGTGTAATGATAGTATCGAGCAATAGGGAAGAAATAACGGTAAATACTGTAGGTAATTAATAGACACAATTATACAAATACAAAGTTTATTTAACATGACTATGAAATTAAAAGAAAGGATTTATTTGTACTAACAGACGAAATCTAGTACTAGGCCCTCAGGCTCAACATACTCACACCAGTACTGGGTGGACATAATAACACTTCCAACCCTACTGGGTGGACATACTCAATACACAACTAGTGTAGTCGCTTAGCACCAAAAATACTAGGGCAACTGCCACTACAATACTCAGTCGTCAGGTGTGATACTCAAGCAACAGCCATGGGGTCCAGCCACCATGGAGTACTTTCCAACGACTCTGAAGATCCCAGTGGAGTAATTCCACCACACAAATAACCCTACTGAGTTAGACACTCATCCACCAATGATGGGGGCTGGTAGTGGTGGGTGGCTTGGTGACCCGGCGTCACCTCGTGGGCCGAGCGTTAGGGACAGACGAGCCAGCTATGGGGGCTATAGGTAGTCTGGAGTGTCTGACGGCCGGGTCTCACGAAGGTAAAAGATCCTACTGGACCTCGGACATCTCCCCAGACATTGTGGATGCAACATCCACCCTACAGACACGGCCTAGGCTGCGTTAGGGACCTGTATGGATGAAGGGACGGGCACTTACTAACCGGTGACAACAACATCACGTTTCAGGGGACGTTAAAGACGTAAATATGACTTTACTCAGAGCATATCAACTACGTTACTGTAACACTTGCACAATCAACTATTAATTGGGTCAAATCACTTAAAGAAGGGCAAATTACAACACAGAGTGGAATAGCAGCATACCTGTATGGATGAAGGGACGGGCACTTACTAAAGGTTGAAATGCCCGCTGCGCCCTCACTCAAAACAGGCCAGGGAGTCCACCTACTTCTATTCCGATGAATTAATTTACTGTACACTCTGACGTTGAAATTGGGACTATGAACTCATTTTCATTCTCTATTATCATCTTCACTAACAATGTTCTGACTCAGCTATCGAAAGCAAAATTAAATTGATTATAAGGTGTTGGATGGCAACAGGTCCCCGCATACAGCGTCTGCTCGCAGAGACAAAGGCGGCTTATCGGTGACGTCACCAAGGAGACCGAGAAAACGGAGTGCGTTTCCACTGGGGGACTCAAGAGGTTTTGTGGACGTTTGAGCGTAATATGAATTCTTTAGGTTTTCAGGTTAGCTCTTATCATGACCATTACAGTGGCGGTGCTCGGCAGGCGTCGAAGATGCGACGAGGATGTCGTCAATGTAGACGTTGACAAAATCGAGGTCGCGAAGCATATGGTCCATGAACCCCTGGAAAGTTTGTGCTGCATTGCGTAAGCCAAAACTCATGAAAGTGTACTCGAAGACTCCGAACGGAGTGGTGATGGCTGTCTTCTGGGCATCTGCCGATGCTACTGGGATCTGGTGGAAGGCACGCTCCAAGTCGATCTTCGAGAAGATAGTCTTGCCATGAAGTTTGTGGTGAAAGTCCTGGACATGCGGAATAGGGTACTTGTCAGGTTTGGTGACGAGATTCAGGGCTCTGTAGTCGCCACACACCCTCCACTCGCCCGGTGTTCGCTTAGGAACCATGTGAAGAGGCGATGCCCAGGGACTCCTTGAAGGGCGAATGATGCCGTCTTGCAGTAGTTTGTTGAATTCTACTTTGGCTGTGTACAGGAGCTCAGGGCGCAGGCGGCGAGGGCGTGAAAAGACTGGTGGTCCTTTGGTTTCGATGTGGTGGAAAATTCCCGACGTAGGTGGTGGGGGTAGGGAGACTCGGGGTGAGAAAAGCTCCTTGAATTCGTCGAGCAGGGAGGAGAACTCGTTGGAAGGCGCAAGACAGGTGATAGTGTCCGTGTGTCTGGCACGAGAACCCTGGATCTTGCGTGCTGTAGGCTCATGGATGAGGCATAGATGACTTGGTTTGACGCCGAGCTTGTGGAAGGTGAGGAAGGCGAAACCAAGGATGGGTTGAGACACGTCTGCTATCACGAATAACCAACGCAGAGTCTTGGGCAGACCGAGGTCTAAGGCGAGGGTGCGTACGCCGTAGGAGGCGATGGAGGTATCATTGGCAGCGAACAGGTCATACGAGGGTTGCTTTGACTTGTCTCGTAGTGAGGGAGGGATGAGGCTGACCGATGAACCGGTGTCGATGAGGAACTTCTTGCCGGAGGTGCGGTCGGTGACGCGCAGTAATGAGACGCCTGGAGGGACGGAGGCTGAGGCGTCTACCAGCCTCCGGTGTTGCCGTTTCCCGAATAGGTGCAATAGGGCTCACAGTTTCGAGCATTGCGGCCGAAAGTCTGGTGATACCAGCAGAGGGTAAATTTGTTGTGCTGGGGGTTGGCTGCTGTGTGTCGGAACTTGTAGGGCGTAGTGTGTGAGTCAGGAACCGGCGCAGCAGCGGGTATGGAGGAGCAGAACTGCTCAATGGTGTCCATCCTGCGGTTCAAAATTTGCAACAGGTCCTTGATGTCTTGTGAGGTATTGCTCGGCTGAGGGGTGTTGACCCGGCTTACAAGTTCGATGGTAGGTACTGGTGTGACCGTGGCGGCAAGGGGTGCAGTAGCTCACTCGTTAAAAATTCTATCTGCCGCGGTTGCATATAGTTCCGGTGTCGTAGAGTAATCTACTGCGGACAGGATGTTGCGTACTTCTGTGGGTAGCTTTTGTGCGTGAAGCTGGCGCAGGATAGAGTCAGGGAGTCTGTCTGTGTGACGGGAGTTCAGCCGACACATCTCCTCCAAGAGACGTCCCAGGGTTGAGTTCCCGAGGGAGGAAGAGGATAGATCTTGCAGGAGATTGGGGTTGATCTGTTGATAACACGTCTTCAAGGCAGCCCGCAGGGTAGCGAATTTGTTGTGATCTGGAGGGTTGGAAATGGTTTGTGAGACCCACGTGGCCACTTCCGTGGGTAAGGCACAAAGCAAGGCGCAATGCTTTTGCCCGTCGGTCGCTCGTGAGCAGGCGAGGGCTGCTTCCACATGGTCTCGCCAGTCCTCGACGTTGTGGTTGAAAGTCGGCAGAGAGATCCGTCCGTCCTCCATCCTGTGTGAGTGCTTATCTCCGGGAGTCACCATTGTAGGGGTATCGAGATATTAATGTTGTCTAGCACTCAGGATGGATGGAAACTCTAAGGTGGTTTTCTTGTATAATATAAGTTATATGATAGACAGTCTGGTGCTGGAGGAGGTGTTGCTTGTTCAGGAAGATGGGCAGAATGAGAGTTGGTTGGTGAGGAAGCTCAGAGAAGGACAGCTGGTGGGTCGCCATGCTCGCTGGCGGGAGCGAGGACCGCCAGGCAGGCGAGGAGAAGCGAAGGCAGCCATGCAGCGGCGGAGGAGGAGGTGTTGCTTGTTCAAGAAGAATGGTCTGAATGAATCTCAATGGAGAGACAGAGCTTATATACCCAGCAGCAGCCGCCAGTCCTCTATGAATCATGTTGGGAAAACCCAGAAAGTCGCCGGTGAATAGTTTCGTTGCTAAGCAACCGTACCATCTTGCTTCAGCTCTCGCTTGGTTGCTAGGAGACGGCACGTCGGAATGCGGTAGCAGGTGGTGGCTGTGGCTACGCAGTTGTAGGCAGTTGTAGGGGAGACGTCCACTACAATACTCCCCCTCCCCTCCCGGCGCGGCGGGAGGCTGGATGTTGTCCGGGTTGTGTCCCACACATAACACATACCTGGCAGGTGTATCTACGACTCGACCTCTACGTGTAACAACTCCGTCCAGTGACACAAAACCTGTGGGAGAATTAGGAGGAGAAAGAGGGTTTGGGATTAGAGGAGGTTGTACAAGCAATGGTTGTTGTGCTCCTGCTGCTACAGGGGCTGCGTCAGGAGGAGGGTCCATGGCAGGAGCAGGTTCTATGATAGAAGGGAGGTCTATTACAGGTTCAGGTTCTATGACAGGAGGAGGGTCTATGACAGGAGCAGGTTCTATGATAGAAGGGAGGTTTATTACAGGTTCAGGTTCTATGACAGGAGCAGGTTGTACATGAGGTGAAAAGAGGGTGCCCAGAAATGTCGTGGGCGTGGTGTTGCTGCCGGTGGTAACTGCGGGTGGACTGGTGCAGGCGTAGTTTGTTGATGGTGCTGCTGGGCTGAGGGCCCGACGGGTAAGGCGGCCGGTTTGACTCGGTCTATGCTGACGGTGTCATGTCTGCCATTCCGGATAATTGTCAGGAACTTTGCTGAACGGGTAACCACCTGGAAGGGTCCATCGTAGGAGCGTTGTAATGGGTTGCGGTGAGCATCATGCCTGACGAAAACATACTCGGCTGTGAGAAGTGCAGGAGGGATGTGATCAGGGCGCCGAGTAGGCTGGCGTGGAGCAGTAGCTCTGAATGCAGAAACTGCTTGTCGTAGCTTTTGGAGTAAGTCGTGACGAACGGCTGGAGTGGTTTGGTTGGGATCAGGAGGGAGTGAGATATCCCCGGGTAGCCGAAGGGGCTCGCCTAGTGTCAGATCTGCTGGGCTACAGTCCATATCCTCCTTGTGTGACGCACAGATGCCGAGGAGCACTAAGGGAAGCGCATCAGTCCAGCTGTAAGGGTCGTGCTGTGCCTTGAGTGCGTCCTTCAGCTGCCGGTGAAAACGTTCTACCATGCCGTTGGCTTGAGGGGTGGTATGCTTTAGTGCGTTGTCTAGACGTGCCGAGGAACTGTAGGAGGTGCTGCCAGAGTTGTGACTCAAACTGTACTCCTTGGTCAGTGATTACGGTTGCGGGGGGGCCAAAACGGGAAACCCAACCGGACATGAAGGCGCGGACAGTAGTCTCTGCTGTAGCGTTGGGCATGGGAATTGCTTTTGTCCACCTGGTGAAACGGTCGATGCAGGTGAAGATGTAGGTGCTACCGTAGGATGATGGTAGAGGTCCCACGATGTCGAGGTGTACTACTTGAAAACGTCCTTTGGGAATAGGAAAGGCTTGTAGGGTGGCCCGTATGTGACGATGTATTTTGGAGGACTGGCAGGCCAGGCACTGGGCAGCCCATTTCTTAGTATCAGACTTGATGCCGGGCCAGACGACACGTTGTGTGAGGAGGCGCTGGGAGGCCCGCACACCCGGGTGGCTGAGACCATGGGTGCGGTCGAAGACAGCGCCGCGGTGGACGTGAGGCACGAACGGTCTAGGCTGTCCACAGGATACGTCGCACCACAATTTTATCTTTGTGCCAGGAACAGGGAGTTCTTGGAGTATGAGGCCTGAGGGGGATGTCTTGTATGCTGCCAGGTCTTCGTCTTTCTCTTGAGCCGCGGCTAGCTGCCCATAATCAATGGGTGGAGATGAGGGAAGAATGGTGGATATACAACGAGAGAGGGCGTCGGCGATCTCGTTGTGGCTGCCTTTAATGTGTTGGACGTCGCTGGAGAACTCCGAGATGTAAGCCAAGTGGCGCAGGACATGAGGTGTAAGTGACTGGGAAGCTGAAGCGAAGGCGTGGACGAGGGGCTTGTGATCAGTGAAGATGGTGAACTGACGGGCCTCGAGGAAGTGTTGGAAATGTCTGACAGCCAAGTATATGTCCAGGAGTTCTCAATCAAAAGCGCTGTACTTGAGGTGTGGTGGTTGAAGCCGTTGTGAGAAGAAAGCAACGGGCATGAAAATTCCGTTGATCTCCTGCTGTAAGACGGCGCCCACTGCAGTAGAAGAAGTGTCTGTTGTGAGAGTGGTCCGGGCGTTAGGTGCGGGGTGGGCCAGGAGGGTGAGGCGTGTGATTGCTGTTTGATAGTGGTGAATGCCGTAGTAGCCTCTTGAGTCCACATGAGAGACTTGTGAGACTTCTTTGGGCGTCCCTTGAGAAGGTCGTGTAGGGGGGCTAGGACGGTGGTAGCTTTGTCAATGAAGCGGTGGTAGTAGTTGACTAAACCCAGGAACTCTCGGAGTTTCTTCGTCGTTTCAGGTTTGGGGAACTCCCTAATCGCGGTTATCTTCTGTGGTAGGGGTTGTATGCCACTGGGCGAGACTCTGTGACCGAGGAAATCGATGGCCGAGGTTCCAAAGACGCACTTAGCAGGATGAACTTTCATGTTGTTGTTCTGCAGGCGTTGGAGAAGGAGTTGTAGGTGGTGGCGGTGCTCGGTAGGCGTCGAAGATGCGACGAGGATGTCGTCAATGTAGATGGTGACAAAATCGAGGTCGCGAAGCATATGGTCCATGAACCTCTGGAAAGTTTGTGCTGCATTGCGTAGGCCAAAACTCATGAAAGTGTACTCGAAGACTCCGAACGGAGTGGTGATGGCTGTCTTCTGGGTATCTGCCGGTGCTACTGGGATCTGGTGGAAGGCACGCTCCAAGTCGATCTTCGAGAAGATAGTCTTGCCATGAAGTTTGTGGTGAAAGTCCTGGACATGCGGAATAGGGTACCTGTCAGGTTTGGTGACGAGATTCAGGGCTCTGTAGTCGCCATACACCCTCCACTCGCCCGGTGTTCGCTTAGGAACCATGTGAAGAGGCGATGCTCAGGGACTCCTTGAAGGGCGAATGATGCCGTCTTGCAGTAGTTTGTTGAATTCTACTTTGGCTGTGTACAGGAGCTCAGGGCGCAGGCGGCGAGGGCGTGAAAAGACTGGTGGTCCTTTGGTTTCGATGTGGTGGAAAATTCCCGACGTAGGTGGTGGGGGTAGGGAGACTCGGGGTGAGAAAAGCTCCTTGAATTCGTCGAGCAGGGAGGAGAACTCGTTGGAAGGCGCAAGACAGGTGATAGTGTCCGTGTGTCTGGCACGAGAACCCTGGATCTTGCGTGCTGTAGGCTCATGGATGAGGCATAGATGACTTGGTTTGACGCCGAGCTTGTGGAAGGTGAGGAAGTCGAAACCAAGGATGGGTTGAGACACGTCTGCTATCACGAATAACCAACGCAGAGTCTTGGGCAGACCGAGGTCTAAGGCGAGGGTGCGTACGCCGTAGGAGGCGATGGAGGTACCGTTGGCAGCGAACAGGTCATACGAGGGTTGCTTTGACTTGTCTCGTAGTGAGGGAGGGATGAGGCTGACCGATGAACCGGTGTCGATGAGGAACTTCTTGCTGGAGGTGCGGTCGGTGACGCGCAGTAATGAGACGCCTGGAGGGACGGAGGCTGAGGCGTCTACCAGCCTCCCGTGTTGCCGTTTCCCGAATAGGTGCAATAGGGCTCACAGTTTCGAGCCTTGCGGCCGAAAGTCTGGTGATACCAGCAGAGGGTAAATTTGTTGTGCTGGGGGTTGGCTGCTGTGTGTCGGAACTTGTAGGGCGTAGTGTGTGAGTCAGGAACCGGCGCAGCAGCGGGTATGGAGGAGCAGAACTGCTCAATGGTGTCCATCCTGCGGTTCAAAATTTGCAACAGGTCCTTGATGTCTTGTGAGGTATTGCTCGGCTGAGGGGTGTTGACCCGGCTTACAAGTTCGATGGTAGGTACTGGTGTGACCGTGGCGGCAAGGGGTGCAGTAGCTCACTCGTTAAAAATTCTATCTGCCGCGGTTGCATATAGTTCCGGTGTCGTAGAGTAATCTACTGCGGACAGGATGTTGCGTACTTCTGTGGGTAGCTTTTGTGCGTGAAGCTGGCGCAGGATAGAGTCGGGGAGTCTGTCTGTGTGACGGGAGTTCAGCCGACACATCTCCTCCTAGAGACGTCCCGGGGTTGAGTTCCCGAGGGAGGAAGAGGATAGATCTTGCAGGAGATTGGCGCTGGTCTGTTGATAACACGTCTTCAAGGCAGCCCGCAGGGTAGCGAATTTGTTGTGATCTGGAGGGTTGGAAATGGTTTGTGAGACCCGCGTGGCCACTTCCGTGGGTAAGGCACAAAGCAAGGCGCAATACTTTTGCCCGTCGGTCGCTCGTGAGCCGGCGAGGGCTGCTTCCACATGGTCTCGCCAGTCCTCGACGTTGTGGTTGAAAGTCGGCAGAGAGATCCGTCCGTCCTCCATCCTGTGTGAGTGCTTATCTCTGGGAGTCACCATTGTAGGGGTATCGAGATATTAATGTTGTCTAGCACTCAG
This sequence comes from Homarus gammarus, assembly GCA_958450375.1. NCBI lineage: Eukaryota > Metazoa > Arthropoda > Malacostraca > Decapoda > Nephropidae > Homarus > Homarus gammarus. Next base: position 58,536 of record CAUDMG010003800.1, read on the forward strand.
GATGGATGGAAACTCTAAGGTGGTTTTCTTGTATAATATAAGTTATATGATAGACAGTCTGGTGCTGGAGGAGGTGTTGCTTGTTCAGGAAGATGGGCAGAATGAGAGTTGGTTGGTGAGGAAGCTCAGAGAAGGACAGCTGGTGGGTCGCCATGCTCGCTGGCGGGAGCGAGGACCGCCAGGCAGGCGAGGAGAAACGAAGGCAGCCAGGCAGAGGCGGAGGAGGAGGTGTTGTTTGTTCAAGAAGAATGGTCAGAATGAATCTCAATGGAGAGACAGAGCTTATATACCCAGCAGCAGCCGCCAGTCCTCTGTGAATCATGTTGGGAAAACCCAGAAAGTCGCCGGTGAATAGTTTCGTTGCTAAGCAACCGTACCATCTGGCATCAGCCCTCCCTTGGTTGCTAGGCGACGGCACGTCGGAATGCGGTAGCAGGTGGTGGCTGTGGCTATGTAGTTGTAGGCAGTTGTAGGGGAGACATCCACTACAATGTTCACTGGGCAGTGGTGGGCACGGTTCCGCTAACCGCTAATTAACGAAGCTAACTTTCTCTTTAGCGGATTAGCATATTCCCTAACTTTGGAAACCATTAGCCGACCAATTAGCTTCTGCTAAATTAAGTTCCGCTAACTTTAAGTCCGCTAACAAAATTTATACATGTTTGTTCCTGTCTGTTGTAAGCGTGTGACGCCACGACGCGTGTCTCCAACAGCCAGTCAGGCACGCTTGGCTGACTGAGTGTTAGTATGTGTAAATGTGACAAGACATGATTTGTCTACGCCGCTCTGCAGCAGCTGAGCAGCATTGTGTAATTCCGCAGTTCTGAGTATCAGTTCACTTACGGCATTGTCACGTTACAGACAGTCTAAGCAGTCTTACAGTGTCAGCGACAGCAGCGTACGTTATCGCTTATTGTTATGGAAGGTGAAGACGTTTTTGTTCCACCTGACGATGCTGGGTCAGGTGGGCCTGTTAACAGTATTGAGGAGCCTGCATTGGCTGTGAGTGAGGCCGCTGAGGTGGAGACCGCTCAGGCTGAGGGCCAGGCCCAGGAGCCTCAGAGCCCATGGCCTCGCCTGGATGACTACTTTGTCCTTAAGTCAAGGGATAAGAGGAACGCCAACATCTTGTACTTCCAGTGCGTCATGTGCCAGCCCAAGGAGACCACCATCAAGGGACAGGCGACAAGCCTCTACAACTTGAAGTCGTCTGTCAAGAGGAAACACGCAGCGCATGCCATCCAGTTTGAGGAAAGGATCAAGGCTGGCTCTTCCCGTGGGAAACACAGGCAGTCTTCTGGTAGTGGTGCCAGTTGCAGGAGCAGCAACCAGTCGTCGCGGCCACATGCAAAGAAACCACGGCAGCCCACCATTGGCGAGGCATTTGGCCAATCAGCTGCTGGCACTGGCGTCTGTCAGTCAGTGGTGGACAAAAGGATTGTGGACCTGTTCGTCTGCAACATACTACCGCTGCATGTAGTGGAGTCCCCAACTTTTGTCAGCCTGATCAAGTCGCTGAACTCCAGCAAGACGCCGACGTCCCGCCTTGTGGGGTTTGAGATATTTGGTTTACCCTCAGGATGGGACGGAGAAAGGAAACTCACAATGTGCTCTCTGTATACATATTGTATTGGATGTACAGTGCAGCTTGGTGCTGGGAAGTGGCAGCGTGGTTACAAGCGTGATGTAGAGAGAGCTGGTTGGTGAGGGTGCTCAGAGGAGGACCAGCTTGTGGGTCGCCATGGTCGCCAGCGGGAGCGAGGGCCGCCAGGTAGGAGCGGAGGAGGAGGTGTTGCTTGAAGACTGACTGAAGGTAAAAAGAGATAGGTCACCACGAGATCAGGTCTTATATAGTGGAGGTAGGCGTGGCTTAATAGTTGACCTCCCTCATGTAAGGCGGCGCTGGTTGACCTAGACACGAGGTGCGGCTGGATTCGTGTGTCGGCTCGTCAGCGACAAACGGCGTTTGTAGGGGAGGAATCCAATATAGCCTCACCCTGGGCAGGAGGATCTTGGGCACCCATAAACAGCTGGAGGAGTATCTTATAAGGTATTTATAAATTATACAAGTTTATTAAATTATTATTTTGGCGTATATCATATTTTTTTCATGTTTTCATACTTTTCGTGGGAGGCATTGCAAGTTATGACACGTTTAAAAGTACAGTAAAAGAGTTTGTTGTGGCAGTTTGTATTGTTATATAAGTTTATAGCTTCCCTTGAAATTAATTCTTTGTGTATTTTCATAAAATTTGTTTATTTTAATTATTTATGCAATGCTAAAGTTGCAATGATTATTATTGTAGAATTCATTTTTTTACTGTGTTTCAAAGATTCTGCATTGCTGGTTTTTTTGTACAAATTTATTGCATTATTATATGGCGTATTTCATATTTTTTTCATGTTTTCATATTTTTCGTGGGAGGCATTGCAAGTTATGACATGTTTAGAAGTAAAATAGAAGTTTGTTGTGGCAGTTCGTATTGTTATATAACTTCCCTTGACATGAATTGTGTATTTTGATACTTTCATATAATTTGTTTATTTATATAATGCTAAAGTTGCAATGGTTATTACTGTAGAAGTCATTTTTTTCTACTGTGATTCTGTATTGCTGTGTTTTTTCTTTTTTTTTTGTTACGAGGTTAAAATTATACAAGTTTATTAAATTATTATTATTGCGTACTGTATTTCAATTTTTTTTCATATTTTCATATTTTTCGTGGAAGGCATTGCAAGTTATGACACGTTTAGAAGTACAGTCCCTTTCCATTGGCCTACAAAATGACTCACATAGTGAGTGTGAATTAGCATATCTGGTGGTGTTTGGCATGTTTACTTCCCTCACTGGCCTGACAGATATATATGTCTCTTTACAATTAAAAAATTTTAATTACAGATTGCTCAAGGATGTCCCCTGGGTGGCGGACTGCTGGTCGGCCCACAACAGGTCCTACCTGGGGATGACGGCACACTGGCTGGACCCCAAGACCCGCCAGAGACAGCACGCCGTCCTTGCCTGCTCTCGGCTTAGAGAGCATCACACCTTTGATGTTCTCTCCGAGGCCATGGTGGACACCCATTACAAGTTCCACCTGCAGGACAACGGCAGCAACTTCGTCAAGGCGTTTGTGCAGTTTGGCACTGAAGCTGAACTCTTGCCAGACATTCCTGAGCCTGCTGCCGATCCAGACGTGGATGGCGTCAGGAATGTGGACCCGGACGTGGATCCCGAGGCTGGTGATATGGACGAAGTTGAGCACATCTCTGTTGATGCCGCCCTTGATGAGTCCAGCGGCCTGGGCCTCAACCTGCCAGTGCACATGAGGTGCGCAGCCCACACTTTCAACTTGGTAGCCAGCGTGGATGCTGACAAGGCTCTTGACAGTGCTTTGTTCAAGTCGGCCTACAGGAAGGCCATGTCCAAGGCACAGGCGCTGCGGAACCTGCAGAGCCGCAGCACAGTGGCGGTAGACAGCATTCTGGATTCATTGAAGAGGAGGCTGGTGGTCCCCAACAGTACCAGATAGAGCTCGACCTATGACTCTGTTGTTGTCCTCAACAATCTGCTGGAGAAGAAGAGGGGAGCTATCCACAGGGTGATGACGCCGCTGAAGCTGCAGACCTTCACTGATTCTGAGGTCGGCTTCCTGACGGAGTACGCCCAGGTGATGTTCAACGTTGCCAAGGCCTTGGATAAGATCCAGGGGGAGGACCAGGCCTATCTCGGGAGCCTTCTGCCAACTGTAGCGGCTACCGTCATGAAGTTGAAAGAGGCCAAGTCCAAACGCCTCCTATACTGCAGTCCTGTGGTAGACGCGATATTGGCAGGCATCACGAAAATGTTTGGGCTCCTCCTAGAAGACCAGGAGTGCCAGCTGGCTGCTGCCTTCCACCCCAAGTTTCGCCTGTTCTGGCTGGAGCAGTATAATAGCAACCAGCTCACCAGGGTAAAGAACGCCATGGAGACCGTCGTGGAGAGAGCCCTGATGGAGACCAGTGAGGAGGGCAGAAGCACCACCAGCAATGAGGATGAGGAAGATGACTTCTTCAGCAGCATCACTCAGTCCCGGGAGAGGAGGAGCCACAGATCACTGAAGTCCAAGGCACAGAACTTGGTGAAGACCTGGCTGGAGGCCGGCTCGAAGGAGGTCCTGACTGAAGTCGCCTTCTTGGGTGAGCAGGTCTTGATCGACCTGTTCAACAAATATAACACCGCCATCCCATCTAGTGCTGTAATGGTCATGATGATCGTGATGACGGCTAACCTGAAAACCTTAAGGATTCATATTACGCTCAAACGTCCACAAAATCTTCCGAGTCCCCCAGTGGAAACGTCCCCCGTTTTCTATGTTTCCCCCGTCTTGGTCTATGGGAGTAGACGCTGTATGTTGGGACCTGTTGCCATCCAAACCTTTGTAATCAATTTAATTTTGCTTTCGATAGCTGAGTCAGAGCATTGTTAGTGAAGATGATAATAGAGAATGAAAATGAGTTCATAATCTCAATTTCAAGGTCAGAGTGTACAGTAAATTAATTCATCGGAATAGGAGTAGGTGGACTCCCTGGCCTGTTTTGAGTGAGGGCCCCGCGGGCATTTCTACCGTTAGTGAGTGCCCGTCCCTTCATCCATACAGGTATGCAAATCCACGCTGTGTTGTAATTTGCCTTCTTTAAGTGATTTGACCCAATTAATAGTTGATTGTGCAAGTGTTACAGTAACGTAGTTGATATGCTCTGAGTGAAGTCATATTTACGTCTTTAACGTCCCCTGAAACGTGATGTTGTTGTCACCGTTAGTGAGTGCCCGTCCCTTCATCCATACAGGTCCCCTGACGCTGATTCCCGTTTGTCTCCCGATCCCATTGTGATTCTTGAATCGCTCTACCATCCAACAACGGCCTCGGATGTATTAGATGTCCAGCCGGGATCATATATGAGAAGATGGCACCGATGCGGCCGGATTAATGTGCCCCAAGGCTTCGTTGGGCCAGACCCCAGACCCGCCATGTGTCTGGCTACTCCACAATAATAAAGGCCGCGAGCCCTAGTGTTCTCCCCTGGGTTACTCCTTGGAAGTATATGTCCACAGAGAGTGCTATAACATCTATTTTCCCCTTTGATTTTATATTAATAAACTTGTTCTTTGAGAATTTTAGGAGTATTCATTTCTCCCACAGTATTTTACCTTTATTTCCATCCAAGTGACCTGATACCAAAAATTACCATACTCACGTGCCTAGACCCTCGTCCATGCTACCCAAGAATAGGTGACGGAACTGAGTAGAGTAAGAACTAAGAGAAGTAAATAAGATGAGGGTGGTGTAGAAACAGAGAGGGAGTCGGGCCCACCTCACATTGGTGACAGACCAAGAAAAGGCCCCCTCACATTGGTGGCAGCTCGAGAATGCGCCCCCTCACATTGGTGGCAGCTAAAGAACCCGCCCCCTCACATTGGTGGCAGCGGTGGGATGTAATTTATATGATATCAAGGTCAGGAGGAATAAATGTGATACTGTGGGTAATTTCTGTGTTTAAATGTGAGCCGTAATAACCATTTCTCCGTGCATCTACCTAACCATGTCACTGTAACTAATGAATATTTCAGAGTGCTAATAATCTTGTAATGGAAATTTTTCCCAGCGTACAGTATAGTGCAATTCTGTGCAAAATTTTTTTGAGGTTACGGAGATGTTGAAAGCAGTTCATGGCAAATACTTTACTTGGAGTTAGGTTAGAACATGGGCCTCGAGAAAATTAGAAATCTGTTTTAAAGTAAAGTGTACAGCAAAATGTATTGAAAAGTGTCTTAAATGTCTGAAAACAGAGGTTAGCTACCTAAATTTTTTTTGAGTTTTTTGTGAAATCTCAGAAAAGTGTTGGTTGTATGCCAAGGTAAATTTTTTTTTGGGTGCCTTTCTGCACTGGTACCATAGCAATTGTTGTGATCACTCGAGTTAATGCTTGGTTATTTACAGACAATGAGGGACATTGATCATGTGCCGTGTTACGAGTGTTGTGGACAGTGTCGATTTCTGAGTGTACCGGAAGGCCATAATTATATTAAGGTTATGTATTAGTGTTATTTGTAATTGACATAATATGGGTGTAGTTGTTTTAATTTTAATTGGAAGTGTTTTAGTATAAGCTGAGGTCAGTTTTGACGAGTGAATTTATTGGTATAACCTGTGTTGTGTTAGATACCCGAGTATTTTGTATTTTTTGTATTGTTTCTATAGTATGATTTTTAGTGCATAGAGCATTAGTTTCTAGCAGTGTAGACTTACAGGCAATGTCATTAAGTGTGTTTTATGTTTATTTGAGATCTAATACATGTCTAATCTCAGCAATTGCTTTGATGAGTTGATGACTCTATGGTGATATGGACTTCTGTAAAAGAACGCAATCTTTGAAAATTGATTGGTGAAAGTACATGTAAGGACCCCCCGTTTGTGAGTACATCAGAGTACATTGTGAAGTGATAAGTGTTGAAATCATTGCAATTGAAAAGACAGTGAATATTTGTTGAGTACTGAGGGGACAGTCTCGTAAAATATTACAGTATTACCACTTTATTTTGTGAAAGTGACACTCAGTAATGGAAATGTCTGATTCCTTTTTTTAAGTTTGATTTGTTATAGTACGGTGTAATTCTGGAAGAGTTAATACAGTGTTGCACCCTACAGAGATTGACAATAACAAGTACCATTGCCTTTGAGTGTGCACAGTAAGTTTGTCTTGAAAAGTGACAGCAAAGTACAAGTTCACATTTCAGTATTATTACTACGGGTCATGAGTAATAAGTTGAGTAGAAATTTGTGCAATAATTTTGAGCCAGTATTTCAAGTGTTCTCATGTATTAGAAGGACAGTTAGGCAGTAATCCATTTGTTTTTGAAAGTGTGCACTGTGCCCGTGTTGTGTGGTACAGTGAGTAGTTGTGACCTCCAGGCATGATGGCCGTCACAAGAGAACAATTCAGGGCAGTCAGCTCAGAACCTGTGTCCAGTAAGTTGATGTGTAGACTTGAGAAGTATGGGGGTGGAGACATGTTCATTCTCAGGAATGACACCCAGGTTTCACCACCAGTTGTTTCATCAGGTGCATGGCCTGATGGACAAGGAAGTGTAGAAAAGAAGAGTGTGGAATGCCTCTCTTGCTAGTTACGTGAGAGTCGAGCATCAGTGTTACCGAGATTTCTTTAAAGGGCTGTAGACTTTGACTGGAAGGAATTGATTGTTGACATGCATGGTGAAGAGTGATGTTTTGCATACATGTGTTGCAATTGAGAAGTACAACTGGTAAGTGAGTACGTTGTTTGCCATGTGAGTTGGGAATGTTTGGGAGTGTGTAGGTGTTTGTGATTTTTTTTTCTTTGATTTTTTTTTGATGGGGATTGTCAAGTGCAGTAGACACAGAGATTGGAAGATGGATTGGCTGTTATGCAATCATCTGATGGGTATCTGTTACTAGTTGAGTAAAGATACCAGTTGAGAGTTCTCAAGTTTTGCCGGTAAAGCCCTAGCTAGGCTTATTGTGGATGTGTATAGGAGTAATGTTCGTGACTTTCAGGTGGAGTCAGGCCTCGACAATGGCGCTGATTCTTCTACATGGCTAATGCCATAAGTACAGACAGTTTTTGGTTTGGCGGTGTTCTCATGAGGACCGTTTCGTTAGCATTATTGAATTCTTGGGAATACCCGCTCGTTCGGAGTCCCTTGAATGGTGCTGCCTCTCGCGAGTGCGACACAACTCTTAAGATTAAGAGCAACATGTCATTCCTTCGACTTGATGGGGTCTGTTCATCTACGTCCTAGCTTGAGAAGTCTAAGTTAAATCTCAGTAGTGTCGAGTAAGCATTTGATAAATCTCCTCTTTGAACTATGATATGAGAAACGGTGTCTTCAGAGTTTGTATGGTGCAACAAATTTTTTATGTTATGTATGTAACCCCATTTTTTTGTTTTTTCTTTATTCTTGCATTATTTTCCTATGTATGTTTAATTACTTGTATTTTGTTTCCCTATGCCATGTTGTCAATGATAATGGATTAATTTTTTTTTGCTACTGTTTATCCCATGTATGTAAACATTGTTTGTTTGTATTTTGTATGCTTTTGTACCAGATACCTGTAAGAGTCCTGATGTGTTTTACGAGTGTATGTAGTATGAAACCGTGACGAAAGGTAGCAGTTGTTTAAAGAATCTGTGTAATTACCGCACATGTTTTGCGAACGTTACCGCCTAATATAAATCTTGGGGAAGGGGGAAGCTTTGTAATGGTCATGATGATCGTGATGACGGCTAACCTGAAAACCTTAAGGATTCATATTACGCTCAAACGTCCACAAAACCTTCCGAGTCCCCCAGTGGAAACGTCCCCCGTTTTCTATGTTTCCCCCATCTTGGTCTATGGGAGTAGACGCTGTATGTTGGGACCTGTTGCCATCCAAACCTTTGTAATCAATTTAATTTTGCTTTCGATAGCTGAGTCAGAGCATTGTTAGTGAAGATGATAATAGAGAATGAAAATGAGTTCATAATCTCAATTTCAAGGTCAGAGTGTACAGTAAATTAATTCATCGGAATAGGAGTAGGTGGACTCCCTGGCCTGTTTTGAGTGAGGGCCCCGCGGGCATTTCTACCGTTAGTGAGTGCCCGTCCCTTCATCCATACAGGTATGCAAATCCACGCTGTGTTGTAATTTGCCTTCTTTAAGTGATTTGACCCAATTAATAGTTGATTGTGCAAGTGTTACAGTAACGTAGTTGATATGCTCTGAGTGAAGTCATATTTACGTCTTTAACGTCCCCTGAAACGTGATGTTGTTGTCACCGTTAGTGAGTGCCCGTCCCTTCATCCATACAGGTCCCCTGACGCTGATTCCCGTTTGTCTCCCGATCCCATTGTGATTCTTGAATCGCTCTACCATCCAACAACGGCCTCGGATGTATTAGATGTCCAGCCGGGATCATATATGAGAAGATGGCACCGATGCGGCCGGATTAATGTGCCCCAAGGCTTCGTTGGGCCAGACCCCAGACCCGCCATGTGTCTGGCTACTCCACAATATCAAAGGCCGCGAGCCCTAGTGTTCTCCCCTGGGTTACTCCTTGGAAGTATATGTCCACAGAGAGTGCTATAACATCTATTTTCCCCTTTGATTTTATATTAATAAACTTGTTCTTTGAAAATTTTAGGAGTATTCATTTCTCCCACAGTATTTTACCTTTATTTCCATCCAAGTGACCTGATACCAAAAATTACCATACTCACGTGCCTAGACCCTCGTCCATGCTACCCAAGAATAGGTGACGGAACTGAGTAGAGTAAGAACTAAGAGAAGTAAATAAGATGAGGGTGGTGTAGAAACAGAGAGGGAGTCGGGCCCCCTCACATTGGTGACAGACCAAGAAACCGCCCCCTCACATTGGTGGCAGCTCGAGAATGCGCCCCCTCACATTGGTGGCAGCTAAAGAACCCGCCCCCTCACAGTGCTGCAGTTAAGCGCCTATTCTCTATAGTGTTACGAACCCCTCCACCGATTGTCTTCATCTACCTACCCAGCACCACGAGCAACGCCATCTAGGGACGAAACACGAGTATGGCTCGTCTTAGTTACCACTCCCGGGTTTCCCTTCTCCATATCCTGGTTGTTGCGTCACTTCCGCCTCAGTCTACTTTGTCAGCTCCAATTCGAGGAGAGGACACACTTTTTACTCTGGGAAGCGACCACAGGATCACCTATCCTGGAAACCTACGGCACAGTGACTATTTACCGTCTTCTATCATACTCAGCCTTGCCCGTCAGCCATCTCAGCTCCTCACTTAAGTATTTGTAATCTTGTATTGCCTCTCCCCCCTCCACATTGCTTCACTATTGTTTTATGTTTTATTACTATGTATATACTGTTCGTGTTTAGGTTAAGTTTGGTTAAGGGTAGTTTATAAGCTGAATATTTTGTTAAGGAATTTATGGTACTTTATTATATACAACGAAAACTCGCATCCTTTGTCTACCCTTTTTTTAGTCCGATTGTCTTTGTTTTTTTTTTTGTTGTTACCTGTTGGGATCTGGGTAGACGTATAACTATATTCTAAATCCCCAACTCGTAACAATAGGCAAAGATATCTTGAGGGCCAAGAGAGCCACCCTGTAAGGTGGCAACTTTGAGAGGCTGATGTTTATGAAGGGCAACCAGCATCACATCGAGGCGATGAAGGCCTAGCCATTGCAGCCGGAGTGAATGGAATTTTTCGATTATTAAAGTTTAATACTTTTTTTTTACAGTAAATAAAGACTGTCAGTGTATGTTGAAAGAATCATAGAATGTAGTTGTAAAATAATGTATAATTTAATTTCTCATTTATTTGTTAATTTAATTAGGATTTTTTTGTGTCAACATATTTGGTTATGCTAAGTACTGCATAAGTTCATAACCAGGATGTCATCCAAGGTGTGCGCCAAACAAAATTTTCTAAAAACTTACTTTTCATTAAAGTTTAGAGTTTTCTGTTTATTTACATGACTAAGACCAACAATAAGTTATATAAAAATGCACTGGTTTAATGACTAAGACCAACAATAAGTTATATAAAAATGTACTGGTATAATGTGTATGTGGTTGGTATTGCATATTTACATGAATAATGAATAAGGCCGATAGATTGTATGAGAATGCAAACTAATTATTTGTGAAATTGTGTACAGTGTACACCTTGATAAGTTGGATCATCATCTGATCTTGGCATGATGCTATTTGCTACCTATGCTATACAGTACTATAGTTTTTGGATTCGTTTAATACTTTGTCTTTTCGTACAGTAAATAAAGATTATAAAGTGTATGTTGAAACTTGAATGTAAACTTATGTTTAATTTCATTTGTTCATTTAATTATTTGTGTACACCTTGATCATCATCTGATCTTGGCATGCTATACCTTTTTGGAAAGCTCTATGTCTAAGCTACAAGACAACATATGAAAATTTCAGCTCTCTAGGTCTGTTATTAAGGGTTTTAGAGCCCCCCCACCCCACCAAAGAAAAAAAGAAGCTAAATTCATATAATAAAAGTTAGCGGTTAGCGTTAGCTTCCGCTAATTTTTTTAGCTGTTTAGCAGTTTAGCGTTAGCGAAGTTAACTTTTTAGATAGCAGGTTAGCGGTTAGCGAAGCTAACTTTTCGTTTAGCTGTGCCCACCACTGTTAGTACAGCGGCATAGCCAAACAATTGTGCATTTTATGATGAAAGCATTAACTTTGGCACAGATATAGATAGAGTAATATATGGTGAATATTTTCAGATATGGAACCACTAGAAACTCAACCTCTGTGGGCGCCATATTGAATTTCAAGATGGCCGCCGTTCAGGATATGCTAAACTATGTATTTCTGTTTTTACGGTTGCATATTTCATTCCAATGCATCAATATACATAATCCTGGTTACGAAAATCATTTGTGATAGTTTTCGAAGTTTATTGCAATGAAAAAGACAAGTAAAAGCATTATGCTGGAAAATTAAAATAAAAATTTTCCGAACTCCCAAAACTTAAAAAAAAATTCTGAACGTTCGGCTATTGAGGCCGAATCTCTGTAGGCATTTGGCCTTAACAGCCACCTTCACATGCACAAAGTCCAGTGCATTTAAGTGCAGCTTTTTTGCACCAACACTTGCCACCACGGTGTTTTCTGGAACCGCAAGAGATGAGCTCGTGGCATGACTTTGACACTTTAGAGAGTGTGGTCCAGAGTGGTTCCAGCTCATCACCCGACTTCATCCAACCCCAGTCACATGGTGATGGCAGACTGACAAACGCTATTGCGGCCTGTCCCCAGATATGTCCAGCCTGATAAGCAGCCCTCTTTATGTGCTGCTCCAGAGCTGCTCGTGTTGGTGGGGGATCCTCCAGTGATCTTGATTTTCTTGAAAACAGGTTCTTTCTCAGCACGTTCACGTCACAGCATGTGCTCCTACGGTCATAGAGTAGCACGATGAATCTCTCCAGTGTCGACAGGACACCATCAGGCAGCTCACTTGGGGTGGAAGCCAGACTGAGGAAGGCGGTTGTCACTTCCGGAAATGCATTCCATGTGGCCCAGGCTGCCTTCTTGCTATGACCTGCAAAGGCAGATACCGTGTCGCAGCCCGTTATTGCGTGAAACACTGGAAGAGCTCTCGACTTCTCAGGTCCCAGGGCCTTTGCCATCTGATGTGCTGCTATGTAACGTCGATTCTTTCCTGTGCCAAAAGTAAGCCATAGTTCATCTAGTACCTCACTCCGTTCATTCGCTAGAGAAACTGCAAGGATGACAACATCTGTATCGACGATACGAATGAGTATTCGCCGATGACCACATTCCAAGGCATCAGCTGCATGAACCATCATCCTAGTGTCGGCCTCTTCGTGGTTGCATGGTGCCAAGTTGGCAGTGTCCTTCCGGGGTGGAACAGTGAGTACCAGTTTCTTGTCTGTGACAACCAGCTGTTTACTTTCTTTGACAACCAACTGCATCACCTGTTCTGACACGAAACTGAAGAGTTCGTCTTTGTTGTCACTGTTGCGGAGAAAGTTTTGCCAGTTGCTAGGTAGAGGACCAGAGGCAGTGACTCGTCTTCGAATGCCCTTGCCATGGTTACATCTTACTGTTGCTTTTAGGCTCCCAGATTTCAGGTAGCAATCCCATACCAGGTCAAGTCGAGATCGATATTCGAGCTGAGAGTCAATATAGGGAATGCATACAGCTGTGCTGTATTCTTGAAATGTCCTACTGCCTTCTGGCTTGAACATTTCTACAACGGCAGGTCCATCGAGTATAGATGAGGTGACATGTGGAGCGTCAGTGATCTTGTCAGCAAGCTGTTCAAGGGGTGTGAGTAAGTCGGCCTTCTTGCTGAAGCGGAGTTTCCCATTACTGGAGAGTGCTGGTGGATAGGCCCGGTTTTCATGCTTGAAGAATTCGTCCAAATCTCCCTCTTTTGTTTGACAGGCTATGTAGAGCCTGGAGAAGAGTCCACAGTCGTCTTTTGCGAAGGCTAGTTGCTGCTTACTCCTAGTTGGAGACTTGGATTTCATAGAACTGAAAAGTGTTAGCTTGTTGAGCTTATTAGTGTCACCAATAGGCTTAGACTTGTCTTCAAGGCGTTCTCTTACATATGAATGGAATTGTTCTCGTCCAAGCTTGACAACATTTTGCACACTCTTCACGGCTTTTGGACACAAGATTTCCTGTGTATGAAGAACCATTAGGTCAGCACTTTCTTCTTCAAATAGGTTTCCCATTTCTTCCATGACATGTGTAAGTGCTTTCACACCCTAAAGAAACTTGTCCTGCGTCGTGTTGGTTTGCTCATGATGGTGGAAGTTAGCCTTGGTTTGCTCAGCTTTCTGCGATGATTCAAATTCAGCAATGGCCCGTGCTACTTCTGGACCTGCAACCATCCACCGTCGAAGTGCACTAGGGTTTCCAGTCAAACCGACTGCACCACCATCACCTTTGATGCAGGCATTGTTCTACTCATGGGCCTGGTCTAGTGCCATTGCAGAAAAACCGCGGGCTGTCTTTTTTGCTATGAAATGTCCAGCTTGAAACTTTGCATCCACATCAGGATGCTTGTCCGAGAGCTCTGTCATGTCCTTCAGGTGGACTGGAACCCACCGAGAATAATGAGTATGATCCAAGGCGAAGAACCACTGACACAGTTCAGCCAGAGCATCCATGTATAGCGAGAAGTTTGATTCTCGTAGTGATAACAAACATAAAGATACTTAGCTCTAGGTTGAGGGTGATTGCCCAGTACTGAAACTGGGACAACATTCAACCATTTGCTGACACCAGACACCAAACTCTAGGGGCTCATGACCATCACTTTGGGCATCTTTAGTGTATTTGCCATAAGCCTTGTGCTGTAGGATGTTCAGGGTTACTGCTGTTATCTGATGGCCTCGCCTGGTGCGTGTGACGTGAGCAGCCTTTAGGAAAGAGTTCGCAATTCCTGGGCTGGCAATATCGGCTTACACCAGGGTTTCTGCCCACCCGCTACCATGCAACCAATTGCCTGCCATCCTCAGAGCCGCCATTTCAATGTGGAGACCGCCCAGAATCATAATAAATTTCTCTTCGCCATAATTTTTGGGCCAATTCCACTGAATCTGTTTGGCTATTGCAAACAATGGTTGGTCCAAGGTGATTACTGGGGTTTGACCTTTTCTTTCTTCCTATAGCCTATTATTTCCCTATGCTTCGCAGTACTAGACGGTCTCACAGGACTAAGACAGTAATGTGGTGAAACCTGAATTTTTTTCCTGGATCCACCCCTGATTTATAGCGGCCACTCAAATCCAGTATCGAATGGTTCCATATCTGAAAATGTTCATATACCATTAATCCATCGCTGTGCTAAATTTGGTGCTTTCATCATTAAATGCACAATTGTTATGAAAATTGTAGCTATGCCGCTCCACTATGTCACTGGGTAACAAGTGATACGTGTCTGCCTGCTCCCTCCTCACGCTCAGAGCGTGAGAGTCAAGGTATTTGAGCGAGGTATTTGCTAAATCAGCTTGACCTGGCTCAACCTCTTATGAAGTTATAGACCTCAGCATGTATGACATGAACAACTACTGCGTCATTGTTGAATAACTTAGTGAAAAATTACTGAGTCATTTTTTCATAATTTAGTGAATAACTACTGAGTCATTGTTGAAAAACTTAGTGAGTAACTTAGTATTATACATTTAAGTATAATACATTTGGGTGAATATTTATATTATACAAATGGTGCTGTTATACCGCTCGGCAGGGCCGTATCAAGACAACCTAGGGCCCCGGGCACTTTATCGAAAGGGGCCCTTGTTGCAGTTAAAAGTGAAGTTAGGTAAAAATGAAGTGCCAGACGTACGACTCACTTGGACAGCGGTGTGTGAGGGTATGAGATATTGGTTCACACTCAGGATAGGATGGAGAAAGGAAACTCACAATGTGCTCACTGTATACATATTGTATTGGATGTACAATGCAGCTTGTTGCTGGGTAGGTAGCATGGTAATAAGCGTTGAGTAGAGAGAGCTGGGTGGTGAGGGTGCCCAGAGGAGGGACACGCGTCTTGAGGGACATCAAGGTCGCTGGCGGGAGCGGCAGCCGCCAGGCTGGCGCGGAGGACAAGGTGTTGCTTGCTGGTGGCACTGGGTAGAAAAAAGAAGCTGGTCACAGCGGTGTCAGGCCTTATAAGGCGGGGATAGGCGTGGGTAGATAGTTGACCCCGCTCTGCGGGCGGCGCTGGAGGCATAGGCTCGGGAATTCGAGAAGGTTCGGTGCTTTTAGGGGAGGAATCCACAACAGGTGTACAGCGGTCGGTTGGCGTTGCTCAGCAGTCAGCCTCAGTTGAAGTCAGTTCTGTTTAGATGATGGAAATGCATTCCTATGACACCTACTTGCTTATACATATGGTATTGCTTAAATCATATTATTTTAATACAGTTTAGTGAGTGTTACCTTAAGGTATATATATATATATATATATATATATATATATATATATATATATATATATATATATATATATTTTTACTTTATTACATAGCGCACCCGAAAGTTATAAACATTTAGATCTCCCTATTCTGATCATTTTGAATCCCATATATACCTATTCTCTCCTTCTAAAATTCACTTCAATCCTCCCTTTATCCTTCCCCTGAACCTCTTTCCCCCCCTGTCACTAGCTTTTATTCATTCATTCATATACCAGGCTGGAAGGAAGGTGTGGGATTCTTATTTATGATGTTTGGGCCAAGTGTATGATTAATTTTTCACCGGTCTGCATTTTAAGAAAGGTTAAATGTTTTAAAACTGAGACATGATTCTGATTCGTTTTTTTATCAAGGATTTCAAAAATATACTTTGTTTTGCTCAAGCACGTCACACTTTATTACCAGTAAGACAAGATAATATAACTTATACATATACAAATACACCAAAGAAATATGACAAGGTAATACAAATAAGACATTTCAGTAGGCTTCAAAGTTAACTAAACCTAAAGATTATTGCGATTAAGGCTATTTGTCTGCAAATACAGAAAGAAATTATTTACAGTATATGAATATGCATGAACATTATATTAGGCTTCTAGGATGTGTGAAACTTTCTTTTTTTCCATTTTCTGGCAATCTTTTCACTGGCGCAATCCCTCTTCAGCATCCAGAAGTAGTCTGCCATCATGTTCACATTCCACCTTCCTTGATACCTCTTTTCCATGTCCTTAATGTCCTGGTGAAATGTTTCACCTTGCTCTTCACTGAAACTACCTAAATTTTCAGAAAAATACTCAAGATGGGAATGTAAGAAATGCACTTTTGCACTCATTTTGCAACCCATGTTTTTAAAGTTATTCAACATACCTTCAACAATGTTTTGATAGTTTAGATCTTTTCTATTGCCTAAAAAAAAATATACACAACAATCTTGAAGCTATTCCATGCTTCTTTCTCACACCGGTTCATCGATTCTTCAAATTGATGGTCCTACATTAATTTTCGGATTTGAGGGCTCACGAAAATGCCAGCTTTTATTTTTTCAAATGTGACTGATGGAAATTCCCTGCATATGTACATTGAAACAATCACTTTCCTTATCTAAGGCTTTTACAAATTGTTTCATTAACCCTAATTTAATATGCGAAGCAGGCAACAGCACTTTCTTAGGGTCAATCAATGGTTCATGTAGAATATTTTTTGAACCTGGCACAAGAGCCTGTAGGGTTACGAGATATTATGTTGTCTAGCACTCAGGATGGATGGATGGAAACTTTAAGGTGGTGGTTTTCTTATATAATATAAGTTATATGAAAGACAGTCTGGTGCTGGAGATGCCGTGTGGTGAGGAGCTGCTCAGCAGACACGTTAGGTGAGTAGCGTGCTGAAGGAGGTAGATGTGCAGGAGCTTCGTTAGAGGAGATGTTGCCTGTTGCTGGCCTCCAGGTTGAATGAGAGCTGGACAGCGAGGAGCTTGCTTGGAGGAGGTGTTGCGTGTTCAGGAACGTAGAGTAGAATGAATCTTAATGGAGAGACAGAGCTTATATACACAGCAGCCGGAAGTAAACCCATGGGAACTCGCCGGTTTCGCGACCCCCCCCCCCCCCGTGTTGCTAGGATACGGTAGCAGCTGGTGACGCCCCCCCCCCCCCCCCCCGTGTTGCTAGGATACGGTAGCAGCTGGTGACGCCCCCCCCCCCCCCTGGGCCGCTCGTTTGGTTGCTAGGATACTGTCGCATTGGAATGCGGATACCCAGTTGTAGGGGAGACGTCCACTACAAGCCTGTCTAGGTGGCAAGTGTTTTTTGTCCCAATGTTCAAGTCTTGCTCTGCTGTCCCACTCACACAAAAAACATGGCATTTTCGTGTATCCACACTGTTGACCAAGCAACAAAGCAATGACTCGGAACTCTCCACAAACCAACCAACCACGATCTTTATAATGAACTTTCTCTAGAAGTATCTGCAAATGTTCATAAGTTTCCTTAAGATGAACAGAGTGAGCCACGGGAATTGATGAAAATACATTTCCATGGTGAAGTAAAACTCCTTTGAGACTTCTTTTTGAAAAATCAATGAACAACCTCCATTCAGTAGCTGTATAGGTAATGCCAAAATAGTTAATTAAAGTAGAAAAATTATTACAATAAACCAAGGAGCCCTCCTCTGAAAAAAAATTGAACTAGTTCTTGTTCACGTTGCCTATGCCATGAAAAATATGTCCCTATGCTCAATAATTTCTTTGATTTCAACCTAGATCCTAAAAGTTCAGCAGACTCCTCTGGTAAATTTAAATCCCTAACCAGGTTCAATGTGGGTAAACACCTCCGGTACATCACTAATATCTTCAGGTTGATAAACATCACTTCCTTTACCTGACGATGAATCACGGTCAAATTCTGATGACACAGACTGCAGCACATCTGGTGGAATGGGGACTGGAACCTCAGGTCTCATGGCAGATTGAATCTTGGGATAAATTATTCCTTGTTTATTTTTTATTTTTGCATTATATCCCCCTATCTTCAATGAGCAAAAATGACAGTCATCACCCATGATTTTTAGGCTCCCGCCATACCATTTCCGTGGTACTCGTACCCCCGCCCGATGACCACTATGATGGAACTATATTTTGAAACCAAAAGAAGATAAATAGATTTGGATGCACATGAATTGTATAAATCTGCAAAGGAATAATATTTTTTATAAGATATCCTCCATATAGAGCAGCACATGAAGAATTTTAGTGTTCTTTTTAAAAGAATTCCATGTTTGTTTAGGAACTGTAGTGGATCTCTCCCCAACAAACTACATCCGCATTCCAATGCGACAGAAACCTAGCAACCAAACGAGCGGCCCAGGGGGGGGGGGGGGGGGCGTCACCAGCTGCTACCGTATCCTAGCAACACTGGGGGGGGACCGCCACCTGCTACGTCTAACCGCGCAACGGAGTCAAGAAACCGGCGAGTTCCCACGGGTTTACTTCCGGCTGCTGTGTATATAAGCTCTGTCTCTCCATTGAGATGAACAGACACTCTCTAACCCTCTCTCACCATGAACGGTTACGAGTTTGATAACGTGGCGCGGATACGTCCGGATACGCCGACCTGCCCCAAGAAATTAAACCTCCTAGTTCTCAAGAAGTTCTTTGAAACTAATGAGATCGTGGGGGTCACCAAGGTGGAACGACTGAAGCTCCATGGTGACATCAAGATCACCTTCGCCGAGAAGGGTATGCCCGTACAGCTCGCGGAGATCCCAGACATCAACGGCATTCCATTTAAAATGATTGCCTACAAGTGGGACAACCTGAAGCTGGGATAATCTCCCACACCGAAATTGCCCACGTGGACCAAGCAGAGCTGAGTGAGCTCCTCAAGGGGCAACTCCAAGTTGTGAAGAAGCTCTCTGACACCACTGCCCTCATCGGACACCATACAACCTTACCCAAGGAGGCTCAACTGGCTTGGGTAACTGTGCCAGTCAAGCCCTACTGCAGACCGAAACGCTGTTACAAATGCCAGCACTACGGACACACTGTCAACAAGTGTGAGGCGCAGGAGGACACCTGCTCCCTGTGCGGCAGCCCCGGACACCGCTACACGGTCTGCCCCAACACAGTAAAAAAATGCGCTGCCTGTGGCGGCCCACACTCCTCCGCCGATCGGACCTGCCCGAAATGGAAGGAGGAATGCAGGATAGCCAAGGCTCGACTCGACAAGAAACTGAGCTACAAATAGGCCCTCCTTGCTGTACGCTTCCAAGACAAGAAAAAACCAGCAGAAAAGAAAACTCAAGAAAAGAAAACTCAAGAAAAGACACCCGCCACCCAAATTCAAGAACACCACGAGGCCCGTGGAGCTGAAGCCCACGTGGTCAACCTCACCTTCTCCGACTTCTTCCACACCTATGAGGACTTAAGACACGAGGAAGACGAACAACAAGACCCAAACACGAATGAATGGATTCTTCAAGAGAGCAAGAAGAGGAGGAGAGTTAGAAGAAAATCTACATCAAGCTAAGAAGAATACCAAGACAGAAGACCAAGACATTTCCTCCACACAAGAAAACAACACACACAATCTAGCCGACCAAGCACTGAGAATCCATGGCCCAACCCAACACGCACCTGACGCTTGACCTGACGCTAGCCTGACTCTGTCCTGCCGCCTCCTAGCCGCACCGGGCGAGTTGCTGCTGCCTCCAACTTATACTCCCTCACGCAAGCGGTGTTTAGCCACTGCACCTATTCTCTCCTCCTAAAATTCACTTCAATCCTCCCTTTATTCTTCCCCTGAACTTCCTTCCCCCCTGTCACTAGCATTTCATGTTCATGTTCAGCTTCTAAACTTGAACTGAACTGGCTGTACGCTGATTGGCTGGTAGGCGCGCGGTCGGAGCTCAGTTGGAAGTTGTAGGGGAGAGGAGCCACTACAAGTGTTCATGTCTTGCTTTTTTGAAAGGGTATTTATTGCATTAATATAATCAGGTGGAGAAAAGGAGGAAACATCATCTCAAGTTTTCATATCTTGTACATAACTGGCCTTGTATAATATGAAAGTAAAAATTTTGGTATAAAGATAATTTCCTGTTTGATAGAAAACTAACAGTTATGGTGATATTTTTTCAAGATTTTTTCCCAATTCATCTGTACAGTGAGTTCATCACTGTCATAACAAAATTATAATACCTAATACTGTACTTCGGTATATTCTACTGACTTCATCCACAGAACAGGCCATAGTTCTCTTTATTACACTCACCCAACACAAAGTTCATGAAAAACTTATAACTTTATTGTTAGATTTCATAAGGATAAAGAAGAAATGAGCAGATATTACACTCAATTCCTACATTTTTATGGTTGTCACAGGCTTTATTTACCTATATTCACTGTAAATAATCGTATTTTATTCCCAGAATTGGCTTATAATCCAAGAAAATAGGAAAATGAGGTGCACCTTAGCTTGGGATTCAAATTTTTTATGCTTGTAAATCGTGTAGCAAGAGCAAACGTTTCGTGCCACTGACAACGTTTTCAGGGTGCAAGCATAGCCAGTGCTATGTGCGGTCTTGGGTATGAGAGTTTGTTGACCAAACTGGAGTGGTCCATGGAAAAATTGGCCAAGGCCAATGAAGAAATTGAGAGGGCCACGTTGGAGAACCTGAAATTAAAAGAAGAGCTGGCGAAGTTAAAAGGGGAGGCTGGACGCGTAAAGCCAGTGTCTGACGAAAACTCAAGCGAGTGGAAAGTTGTGAATAGTGGGAGGACCAAGCTGGTGGTGAAGAAGTACACCAAGGATACGTCAACAACGACAACAACAGCTAAGTGTACCAACTCGTTCAGTCCCTTGATAGACGAATTGGATGTTAGTACAGTCAGGGACAGGGATGACAAGGAGGGTATAAAAACTTTTATTGTTGGTGACTCACAGGTAAGGTACATGGACAGGGCCTTTTGTGGTAAAAACAAAAATAGGATGAGGGTGTGTTTGCCAGGAGCTGGGCTGGGGGATATAATTGACAGGATGGACAATATCTTGTCTGGTAATGGGAACAAACCCATTATCTGCCTCAGTGCAGGAGGCAATGATATTGGCCGGTGTAGGAGTGAGGAGCTTCTTGATAAGTTCAAGGCAGCTATAGATCGTATTAGGACTAAGGGAGGGATCCCTATCATATGCTGTGTCCTGCCTAGAAGGAGAGTTGGCAGTGAATGGTTGTCAAGGGCGGTTGGTGTCAACGACCGTCTTGACAGATATTGCAAGTCAATTCATTGACAACTGGGACAACTTCTATGGCAGAAGGGACCTTTATGCTAGGGATGGGGTGCACCTGTCTAGGGATGGAGTAGCAACCCTGGCTGGAGCTCTAGAGGGGGCAGTTCAAAAGATATCGAAGTCTTTAAACTGCTAGGAAAACATATGAGCACGGAGGTGGAGGAAACTGCAGTGGGAGGGGGTAAACAAAGTGAAAGATTACAGGGAAATAGTGTTCGGAATGATGACAAAACTGAATTAGACAGGGAGTTTAAAACAAAACGCGGTAAGGGGAGGACTCAGAACACGACTAACTTAAATGTATACTACGCAAACAGTAGAAGTATGAGAAACAAAATGGATGATATTAGGGCCTTGGTATGTACCGAAAAAATCGATATAATTGCATTCACTGAAACATGGATCAACCTAGACACACGTGAGTTACCAGTCGAATACCAAATTGCGGGTTACAAACTGTTCCATACCGATAGGCAGACCAGGAAAGGAGGCGGAGTAGCAATCTATGTTAGGGATAATCTGAAGTGTGAAATAAATAAGGAAATAAAAACTGAGCGGAATACAGAAACAATTTGGATAGAATTAATCGATGGTAGAGAAAAATTAAT
Organism: Homarus gammarus; assembly: GCA_958450375.1. Classification (NCBI taxonomy): domain Eukaryota; kingdom Metazoa; phylum Arthropoda; class Malacostraca; order Decapoda; family Nephropidae; genus Homarus; species Homarus gammarus. Next base: position 80,453 of record CAUDMG010003800.1, read on the forward strand.
CACAGGAGTAATATATAGACCTCCCAATCATGATAGAGTCAAAGAGCGACTTATCTGGGATGAAATGCACTGGGCTTCCATACACAACAAAGTGTGTATCGTAGGCGACTTTAACCTTGGCCAAATAGATTGGACTGACTTTACAGGTAACTCAAAGTCAGAGGATTTTCTCGAGACTATCCAGGACTGTTTTCTAAGTCAACATATAACTGAACCCACACGGGCTAATAATATACTCGATTTAGTTCTGTTAAACAGAGAAAACCTCATTAGCAGGGTCGAGGTAGGGAACGAATTTGCAAACAGCGATCACAAAGAAATTAGATTCCAGTTAGATTTTCAGGGCAGACGTAAGGAAAATTCCACTAAAGTACCAGATTTCAGAAGGGCGAACTTTGACAGTTTAAAGAGGCAGCTGAGAGAGGGGATGTCGCGCTTGGCCGTGAACCTGTCAGATGACATCGACCTGATAACGAGACCTGAGATTGCCGAGTTCCACGACAATTTAAATAGTGAGTTACTTAATGCACAAAGGCAGAACATACCATACATAAAACTGAGATCAGACAACAATGACCCTAAATGGATTAATAATTATTTAAGGAACATCATTGGCCAAAGGAAGGCTATATGTAGAAGGATAAATCGTGGCGAAATTCACCTCCGGAACTATTATAGGGTATTGGCGAGTAGGGTTAAAACCGAGATAAGGAAAGCAAAGAGGAATAATGAGGTAAGGATAGCAAGGGAGGCGAAGACAAACCCCAAAGTATTCTACCAAATGTATCAAACTAAAACACGAGAAAAGATTGGACCAATACGGTCAGACACCGGCGAGCTCACTGATAACGACAGAGAAATGAGCAATGATTTGAATAAATATTTTTCAACAGTTTTCACCACCGAAAATTTAAACATGATACGTGAGGCACCGACTCTATTCAGAGATAGTGAAGAAAACAAATTAAGTGAGATAGTAGTGACTAGTAACGATGTTTGTAAGCAAATAGACAAACTAAAGTCTAATAAGGCACCTGGTCCCAGTGATATATTTGCCAGAGTATTAAAGGAATGTAAGGAAGAGCTTAGTATGCCCTTAGCAAAGTTGTTTAACATGTCCTTAAAAACAGGTGTAGTACCAGAATCCTGGAGGATAGCGAATGTAATACCGATTTTCAAGAAGGGGGATAGATCACTATCCTCTAACTACCGCTCAATCAGTCTAACATCAATAGTAGGCAAATTACTGGAAGCAATCATCTCAAACTCTATTCGAAATCACCTGGAGAAGCACAGATTGATCAATGATTCCCAGCATGGCTTCACAAGCGGGCGTTCTTGCCTAACTAATCTATTAACATTCTTTTCATCAGTTTTCGAATCGGTGGACGAGGGGCACAATTATGATGTGGTATATCTCGACTTTAGCAAAGCCTTCGACAGAGTCCCCCACGAAAGACTAATTAGAAAGGTAGAAGCACATGGCATCAAAGGCGACATCCTTAAATGGATTAGGGCGTGGTTACAGGACAGGAAACAGCGAGTGAGCATTAACGGCACTAAGTCCCATTGGAGCAACGTGACAAGTGGAGTTCCCCAAGGCTCAGTACTTGGACCATTATTGTTTATTATATAAATAAACGACATAGATATCGGCATAGACAGCAACATAAGTAAATTTGCTGATGACACTAAAATAGGAGGTGTTATCAAATCTGACGAGGATTCGGCAAAACTACAGGAAGATCTAAACAAATTTTTCGAATGGTCTGAAAAATGGCAGATGAAATTCAACGTGGACAAATGTAGTACTCAGTATAGGAGATGTAAACATGGAAACCAGATACCAGATGAACAACGACGCCATAGAGAAATCCGACTGCGAGAGAGATTTAGGAGTAATGATAAGTAGGAACCTTAAACCAAGTAAACAATGTGTTTTTGCTTGTAACAAGGCTAATAAAGTACTTGGGTTCATACAAAGGAGTGTTAGTTACAAGACTAGTGAGGTCATCCTAAAACTGTATCTTGCTCTTGTGAGACCACACCTGGACTACGTAGATCAGTTCTGGTCACCGTATTACAGAATGGATATAGAATCCTTGGAAAGAATTCAGAGGAGAATGACAAGACTAATCCCGGGCATTAGGAACCTTGAGTATAGAGACAGGCTAAAGCATCTTAATTTGCACTCCCTTGAGAGACGTAGAGCGAGGGGCGACCTGATAGAGGTGTATAAGTGGAAGGCAGGGCTAAACAAAGGGGACATTACAAAGGTACTCCAACTATCCAACCAGGAGCGAACTCGTAACAATGGTTTTAAATTAGATAAATTTAGATTTAGGTGTGAAATCGGTAAACACTGGTTTGGAAACAGAGTAGTGGATGAATGGAGCAAGTTACCAAATATCATCATTAACTCGAATACGCTGAATAGCTTCAAACATAGGTTGGATGCTTATATGAGCAATAGGGGTTGGGTGTAAACGGGACTGCCCAGTATGGGCCAATAGGCCCGCTGCAGTTTCCTCCATTCTTATGTTCTTAAGTTCTTATGTTCATACCAATCCCCAAGTCTTCCGGCAGTTGGTACACCTGACTACACTACGATGACGTAATAACTTTTTCCTTTTATCCTCTTCGTCACTGATCGGCTTGTTAGCAGCATGGGCCATCGGTCACGTCTTTTTTCATATATCTTCTCCACCAAAAGATCGGCTCGCTAGCCGCCCGGGCGATCGGTCACGTCTCTGTCACGCACTGTCGGCAAATACTGGGCATGCACCGGCTCCTGAATGTACCTGAACCTGTTCCAGTGTTGGTCAAATCTTGTCTAGAAAGAGCTCACACTCGGTGCAGTCACAACACTCTCTGGTAGATTGTTCCAAGAGTTTACAGCCCTTTCTCCGAAAAAGTTACTCTCACAGTTTTCTGGACTGGCGGCTTCTTCAATCTTGAGCTGTGACCCCTTATGGGGCGAGCGTTTGCCAGTTCCAAGTAAGGACACTCAACTGAGTAGTGCCCCCTGAGATGCTTATACACCTCAACTAGGTCCCCCCTTGCCCGTCTGTAGTATAAGCGAGGCAAGTTCAGGCGCTCCAATCTCTCAGGGTAGCTGAGGTGCCGAAGTGCAGGCACCAGTCTGGTGGCCCTCCTTTGAACATTTTCAACCAACTGACAGTCCCTAGCATATCTCGGGGACCAGATGGGGTGACAGTACTCCAGATGGGAAAGCACTTCACTTCTGAAGATCGTTACGAGGGACGGTCCGTCTAGATATCTGAATGACCTTCTTATACGACCCAATAATTTATTTTCCTGATTTACCTTCTTCTCACAATGGCCCGAGAACTTCAGTTCATTGTCACCATACACACCTAGGTCCTTCTCACACACAGTCTCAACTAGTGCAGTTTCTTCATCCCATTGGGACATATGATACGCCTCCTTACCGTTGGTACGCCCCAGGTGCATCCTCTTACACTTCGTGACATTGAATCTCAGCAGCCATTTCTTCGACCATTACTGGAGCCCACAGAGGTCCTTCTGCAGCTCTTTACAGTCAGCTTGGTTCTGAATTTCCCGAAATAGCTTGGCGTCATCGGCAAACATTTGTATGGAGGAGTGTACGTCAGGCATGGTATTTATGAAACAAACAAACAGCAGCGGGCCCAATACACTGCCCTGTGGTACCCAACTTGTGACAGGTACAGATGACGATTTCGTGCCATTAATCACCACACACTGCTTGCGGTCATGTAGAAAGTCTTCTATCCATGCTAGGACATTTCCCCGAATTCCGTACCCTTCCAGTTTGATTTTCAGCCTTTCGTGGGGTACACTGTCGAAAGCCTTGGCAATATTAGGTAAATATTGTCGATATTACCACCCCGTTCCAGAATATGGGTACAAATATATAATACCTTGAGCAATTGTGTTAAGCAGGAGCGACCCGGCATAAAACCGTGTTGGCAATTTTTACAAGGTTGTTTCGTATTAGATGTTCCATTGCGGCATGTCTGATAATACTCTCAAGTACTTTACATATTATGCTGGTCATTCTCACCGGTCTATAGTTGTTCGTGGAGTGCCGCTCGCCCTTCTTGAAGATAGGACTCACATAATAGGGTGTGTCATAGGAGGGAAGATCAGCTAAAACTAACGGCCCATCACTTTTTTGGTAGATTTAGTGTATATAAACAGAAAATAATTTCAGTTTCAATATTTTGCAACCTTTTGCTAGGTAAATTTTAGCGTGAAATTTATCGAAAATCTAACGTACAGCTGCATTAGTGCATTACAGTTAAATAGTGAACATTGCTTTCTGATTTCATTCTTTAACAACCCAACTAACAATATTTTTTTTCTGTTTCAGATTCTGATGCATTTATAAGTTGATAATATTTGCGATGGCTGCTTGTGTCAGGACGAGGAACCAAAAATCCAGCCATCTCAGTCACTATCTTGGGTCTGGGAGAGAGCTCCTGAAGTCGGAGTTGCCTACATTGAGAGATGCTTTGATATACGGTGTTTTAATCAGGCAAATCAGTGAAAAGAACCAAAGAACTTACTCAAACAAAGACATTGCCAGTGATATGACCAAAGCTGTCTTGGCACAGTACACTCTGGCTAACGCTCAGTTCAAGCCTCCAGTCATAACAAGTCAGAAGAAGATTAGTGAGAGACTGCTAGCCAGTTGGGAAAAGGCAAGAGATATCTCTCTTGGGAGAGGAAAACTTGCAGTTAAGGACAGCTTTGCCAAGCAACTGGACCAGTTATTTGACATAATTGCTTGCAAGTGCCCAATTGTTCTCTGTCCTGAGTTTGGATGCGATCGTGACTGTAAATCCGAGGCCCACATCTCCTGTATTTGCAAGCGTGAAATGAAGATTCCTGTGATCGAACTGGCATTTGTCAAAGCACAGAGAGAGAAGACTGGCAGTATAGGGGCTCTCATGATTTCTAGCCAAGATATTCCGGAGTCAAAGAGACAGGAGGCTGCCACAGAGAGACAGAAGAGGAGAAGAGTTGCCGAGGAAAAGAGACTTGAGAAGGCCCAGGGTGAGGTAAAAAAAGGCCGATGATTGGAGTCAAGCTGATTCAGAGTTTAATGACTTCCCCATGGCTGATCCGAGTGCTGACCAGGAGAATGGTGACTTTGTCCCTAACCCAGAAAATAATGATCCCAAACCTTCCAGGCATAAGATTCTAAATAGGAAAGATATCCCGAGCATAGCTCTGGCCAGCATTCGACACCACACTGGTCTCAGAGAAACTGCAGAGATAACAACAGCTGCCTGGATTGACGGTGGTTTAATAACACCTGATGATGTTCACCTGGTGATAGATCATAACAAAGTAAGGAGAGCTCAGGAGAAACTTGTCAGTTACCTAGAAGAGGAGTTTGATAAGGGGATAAGAGAAAATGGAATCAATTGTTTGTTCTATGATGGGAGAAGGGATGACACTAAAGTGTTCATGAAAGTTGGAGATTCTGACAAGTTGTTCCCTGCCATGGTGAAGGAGGAACACTACTCCTGTTGCAGTGAACCAGGAGGGAAGTATTTGTGGCATTTCACTCCAGAGAAAGATGACATCAGGAAACCAGCTGAGATAGTGACAGATAACATTGTGAACTGGCTCAGAGAGAGGAACGTAGACCAGACCCTGCAGGCCATTGGAGGGGACAGCACCAACACGAACACAGGGTGGCAAGGGGGGGGTCATACAAGATTGGGAGGAAGCTGGTCTGGATTGTTTGTGACCTCCACACCAACGAGTTGCCACTCAGACATCTGATCCAGGAGCTGGATGGCAAGACTCTTTCAAACAACAGATGGTCTGGTCCTCTTGGCAAGATGCTGGACTCTGCCACTGAGTTAGAAATAAATCCGAGCTTTGAAAAAATCACAGTTGGCCCTCCACTCGTTGAGCTTGCACATACTGTCATTGACGACCTGAGTACTGACCAGTACTATGGTTACATGATTTGCAGTGCCATCAAAACTGGGGTCATGCCTGATAGACTTGCTTACCTGCAGATAGGTCCAGTCTCACATTCTAGGTGGCTCACAACGGCTCTCAGGTTCTGCAGAATTTGGGTCGCTCATCATAAACTGAAAGGGAACCAGCTTCACAACCTGAGACTTATTGTCCAATTCATCTTGAGTGTCTACTTGCCAAATTGGTTCAACACCAAGGTCAAGTCATCGTTCTCCGAAGGTCCGAGGCATGTTCTCTTCCAGCTTGAGCTCCTGAGGAGTCAGCCAAGGAAGGTTGTTCAGATTGTGGAGCAGACTGTGAGGAGATCTTCCTGGTATGCTCATCCCGAGGCAGTTCTGCAGACAATGCTCTGCAGTAAGGATGAGGAGGAGAGAAGAGTGGCAGTCAAAAAGATCTTGGATATGAGACTTATGAGAGGATCTGGGCATGACGAATCAGTTGGTGACGATTCCTTCAGGGTCAGGAAGACTCCTGAAGTCAATCTAGGTGCCAAGACCCTCACTGATCTCATAGATCTGGATAACATCCAGGCTGGCAGTGAGCCCCTCTTACCTGCAGCCTCACCAATGTTCAAGTCAGAGCTTTCCTGGACAACCCCATGCATGTCCCTGCCTGGCCCTCGCACACCCAGAGTATAGAGCGTTGTGTACAGCAAGTGAGCGAGGCCAGCAGTCACGTGTACAGCCAGGAGAGGAGGGAAGGCTACATCCGAGCTCAGGTGGTCAGCAGGGAGGTGATGAGTAGAAACAGAAGCAAGAAAGACATGTTCTCTATGGTGTGCAGCAACACCGGGTCGTAGTAGTAAAACCGGTTTTTGTATTTGATGATTTTGTTTTCTAAAGGAATATTAAATTTAATAAATGTGTGAAGATCATTCGTTTCACTATTCTGGATCATTTTCATCCTAATAAATTAACCTGATACATTTACTTTACTTTAAATAAGCTATTTAGTGGTGTTGGTAAAAGGGTGGGAATACTGAATTTTCATAAGATTTCAAGTTAAAATTTACCTAACAAAATATGAAAACTTTTCAAATCTGAAGATATCACATGATTCTGCACATAGAACTACATCATTAATACCATGGGCCGATTTTTCAAACTCAAAAAAAAAAAATTCGCCTCCGTATGACACACCCTACTGGGACAGGCCTTGGAGTTATTGTCCACAGTGTGGTTGTATATGTTTTTTTACCAGTATGTTTTATAAGGAATAAATCAATTAAGACATGTTATGGTTTCACCCTTCTTTACCCTTATCGATCTGGTCAATGGAAAACCTAACCCAATGCCTAGTCCACTCTGCACGCTTCCTAACGAGCTACATGCTGTCCAGAGGGGGTCTGGTGGCAGCGCCCCTTAGAAATTAAGATTAGAGTTAAGTTATCCCCTTAGACTTAGTGACCCCAGAATCTGGCAGTATATATGGAACGTGTCAGTATTAGCGTACATGACATTCAAGCCAGAATTTGTTCTCGGTAACGTCTCTGCTCTTGGTAATAAACCCGCTCACCCCACATTCTCAGAAGCTGCAGCATTTGCTAAGTACACTGTATTTTGCAGGGTGTGGTTAGAAATGTCATTGTTTACACGGCGCTCGCCCCCTCCTGTCTGGTAGGCTGAGCTGGTGCCGCCTCCCGGGTGGGGGGTTGAGTGGGTGGAGGGTGCACTGCTGCCACCTGGCCCTGTGTCGGCACACTTGTTTCCACTACCCTCCCCTGAGTATAACCCATGTACACCTGTCCCCGTCCTTCTCGCCTCCTCTTTCTTCTGCTTCAAGTCCTGCAGGAGCTTCTTGTGCTGTTTCCTCTGCATTACCGTGCGGTCTGGGTGAATGAATGCATACCGAAATGCCTCGCTCCTTGCTAATTTTTTTGCCTGCCGAATAACCTCCCAGTTCTCCGCCTCACTCACTAGTGTGATCCTGAGGGGGCGAGGCTTAGCCCCCTGCTCTTGTCCCGGGCTCCTCACATCCTGAGGGGTTGATGGAATCTTCAGAACCTCTGTGCAAATATTTTGAAACAGCACCTTATCGTGTGTTTCCTTACTCACAGTTCCCTCCGCCTGGCTCCCTGGGACTCCAAAAACTATTACATTGTTCCTGCACTGGAGACGTTCCTGGTGTTCCTCCTCTCCCCTAACAGTAGGTCCGTTAATTTTCATTTCTTCGACACACTTCTTCAAAGTCCCAAGCTGTTGTAGAACCTGTACTGATCCTGCATTACTCTCCGCCCCCTCCCGTGGCCCTCCTAATACGTCAGCATAACTCCTCTTAGCAATCACCTCCATTCTATCGGCTACTTCCTCAGTCTTAGCAAGGATCTCTTTCCCAACTTGCTCCAGTTTGTCAACCAGCAGGGCTCCAGCTTCATCTATTTTTGTCCCTACAGAACTCGTTCCCTTATGGCTTGCAATCGCTTCATTAACCTTGACTATGCAGCCAGGGCAATACCAGCAACAGCCATCATGCTTTACGACAGTTAGTAACTTCCTAAACTGTGCATTAGTCTCCCTGCAGTAATCACATATCAAACGCATGGTTGTTGTTGTTGTTGGGGGGGGGGGGGGGGGTGCAGACTGTGTATAGATCTACGCCTATTTAAAAAAGTAAAGAGAGAAAAAGTGCTGAGCTACTCTTTGTTGCCTATAGAGTTTTCGTCTGCGACTGCGTACACTGTATCTCCCTGTGAATGGTGTATTGTAGGCACAGTCTCAGTCCTTGAGAAAGCACACAAACAAAATAAAATTTAAAGTCTCTGTGGCACCTATGACACGACTTGGTTTCAGCTGGCACGGTGCCTTTCCAGCTTGCTTGCGAGTGAGCTCTCACTTTAAGTTATTTACAACTTCCGCGGTCACTGATGACACTATGAATTATCACTGTGTACACTGTATCTCCCTGTGAGTGGTGTATTATAAACACAGTTTCAGTCCTTGAGAAGGCACACAAACAGAATAAAATTTAAAATCTCTGTGGCACCTATGACACGAATAGGCTGGCAGTTGTCCTTACCAGCTTGATTGCCAATATGTATTCACTTTATGTTATTTACAGTCTCTTCTGCGGTCACTGATGACACTATGAACTGGTTTACCTATAATCACAGTACTTACACTCCCTCATTGGCTTTTATCACTGCCGTGACCACTGAAGGTTCCAAGTGTTCCCTGAAAAAGGCAGTGATGGGTAGGGAAACACCGGGTAACACTGAAGTCCATTTATTAACGGATAGGAGAAATACAAGTCGTGACTAGCGTGTGGACGAAGTGCCATGCACGACCCACGGAGACAGACTGAGGCTGCATTGCCATATGGCATCCTCGGGGCAATGTTGCAACATAACACGTGCAGTGTTGCTACGTAATTACATATATAGATGCTACTCGGCACAGTAGCTTATATTCAAGGTTGCTACTTGGCACGGTAGCTTAGATACATAACCTACATCTCCCTCTCCTCCTCACGCTCATAGTCTTTGTCTTGAGCGGACTTCTTAGTCCTAAGTCGCTCCGAGCGTCGAGGTGCACTGTGGGTCGGATCCTTGTGAGGTGTAGGGGACTCGTCCTCGGTCAGGGGGCCAGCAGCAGGGGGTGGGACTGGCCGGAGGAAGCGGCGGTTCCTCCACCAGACAAGGCTGCTCGGCATCTTGTACTCCCGCGACCGGCAGACGCCCATCACTATGCCCACCTTGTCCCAACGTGACGTCGTCGGGTCCTGGACGCGGACAAGGGCACCAATCTAAAGCGGCTGAAGAGGGAGGGCACGGTCGTCATACCGAGCCTTGGCGTCCTGGGCACATGTAGCGGCGCGGCGGTAGCAGCTCTCGGCTCTGGTCTGCCACTCCTTTGCAAAGGCCTTGGTGTGTGCAGGAACGCAAGAGCGGAGAGGGTGACCATACAGGATCTGGGCAGGGGAGAGTCCTGTGTGGATGGGAGTATTACGTAACTCCAGGAGTCCTTTGTCAAACGCCTTACAGTCTATGTTGCCTAAAGGGGCCACCTTGAGGATGAGGTGCTTGACTGTCAGCGTGGCTGTTTGACTGTGGGTAGTGTGGTGTTGACACGATGTGGCGTACTCCCCCACGCTCCAGGAATCCTGTGAAGTCCTGGCTGGTGAACTGTGGCCCACCGTCCGTCCGCAGACGTATGGGGATGCCCAGGTCACGAAAGAGATGCTGGAAGTGGCGAATGGTGGCCGCGTACGTTGTGTCCGAGCCACAGATTACCACCACAGGCCAGCCAGAGAGTCGGTTGGCGACAACTAGGAAATGTTTCCCAACTGTGCTGAAGAAATCAGCCGACACGGACTCGAAGGGCCTGGTGGATTCGTTGTCGCACAAGAGGGGCTCCTGCTGTTGACTGGGCTGCATGATCTGGCACGGCTCACAGGCACAAACCGTATTGACGATATCTGCGTCAATGCCGGGCCAGTACACAGCCTGCCTTGCGCGGCGCTTGGTGGCCTCTGCTCCACGATGGCTGTTGTGTAAGCGGGCCAGAACGCGACGACGGAGAGCTGCAGGGACGACCACACGGGCACCATATAGGACGAGGTCCCCATATGCGTAGAGGTCCTCACGTATCTTCCAATACAGGCGTAGGGCGTTGTGGAGGTCAAAACGGTCACGAGGGAACCCAGTCCTCACACTCTCCAAGAGCTGAGTGTAGGAGGGGTCGTCGCGTACCGTGGTCCGTAGTTCCTCAAGGACTAGATCGCTGTCGGGTGGCGACACTGAGGCCTGGGTGCTGGCGAGGGACTGTACGGCCTGCAAAGTGACGATGTTGCTGACGGAGAAATTGGCCTCGGTGCTGAGCATCTCGTCTTCAGGTATCGGGCGGCTGACTGGGGAGCGGGAGAGGGCATCCAGGATGCACAACTCCTTACCTGCGCGCCAAGCCGCGGTGAAGACGAAGGCCAAAATCTTCTCCTTCAGGCGCTGGAGGCGGGGATTCTTGATGGCGTCCGGCGAATAGTGGTTAAGAATGGGGACCAAGGGCCTGTGGTCTGTGATGAGGTCGAAGTGCTGTAGGCCAATCAAGTACAACTTGCACTTCGATAAGGCTCATACCACTGCCAGCAGCTCCAGCTCGATGGTAGCGTAACGAGACTCAGCATTGGTGAGGAAGCGAGAGCCACACTGTACGAGCCGGTACTTTCCTCCACCGTGATCCTGGAGAAGGGCGTAACCAACCCCGTACAGGCGCGAGGCGTCTGTCTGGAGGACGGTGGTGAGCGCTGAGTCGAAAGTAGCGAGGATAGGTGGACTTGACAGGGCCTCCTTCACCTTATGAAACGCGAGGTCGTGGTCAGGGGTCCATGTGAAAGTCGTCTTGGGGCTCATCAGGGGGCGGAAAGGCCTGGCAGCAGCGGAAACGGGAGGAGAAAATTCTGCCAGCTGGTTCACCATGCCCATGAAAGACCTGAGATCCATAAGGTTGGCAGGTTTGGCAAAGTCCGCTATGGCGCGAATTTTCTCCGGGTCTGCAGAAAGACACTGCAGGTGCGGCCAAGACGAACTTCTCGGCATTCACAGTGATGCCGTGCGTCCTACACCTGGTCAGAACCTCGTCGATGCGGCGAAGATGCGTCAGGTAGTCCTCATCGTAGAGGAGGACGTCATCCACTACCTTGAAGCAGTTGGTCACGCCTTGAAGCGCCATGTCACCACGGAGACAGAAGGCGTCCCCCGGAGCAGCGAATCCCATAGGGCCACGGCAGTTGAGGAAGCATCTGTAAGGCGTGATGAAAGTGGTCAGTGGGTGATCCTCCTTCTTCAGTGGGATCTGCCAGTAACCACAGAGGGCGTCCATTGTCGAAAAGTGCCGTACTTTCGGGTCCACACTCCGTATAGCTGCAATAGGTGTGGGTGAAGGGTGGGCGGGTAGGGACACCTGGCTGTTAAGCTTAGACAAGTCGGTAGTAGTCCACACTCCACCGTTAATCTTAGCCACAGCGACTAGAGGGTGGCACCAAGGGGACGGGTCGTCACCAACGGGGACAAGGACACCCTGGGCCACCATGGAATCCAGTTCCTTCTTGACTGAATCCCTGAAGGCGAGAGGGATCAACCGAGGAGTGTGTATGGCAAATGGCTGCACATCTTCCCGCAGGTGCATCCTCATAGGCGGACCCGCCATAGCCTTCAGTGGCGCGGTCCGTAGGGCCTCCTTCGTCACCAACACTTCCGAGTACTCCTTCAGGAAGTAGGCCCTTGCGGCTGAAGGAGACGTCTTGCTGTGAAGAGGAAGCAGCCGTGACTTGGGTGGAGGCGGGGCGGGAGTGGAGGCGGGTTCTGGGCAGCTCTGTGCGACAGCGCCAGGCGTGTCACTCGTTGACTCATGCACCCTGCTGGCGGTGTACCGAGCAGCTGGGATCTGCTCAGGAAAGTCTCTGGGCACCACGCCTAACTCCTTGCAGTGCTCCCACGAAATCAAGGGTGTGGCGAGAGTAGGCTGCAAGTCCATCCATCCGTGACACGACCTGTCGCTGTAGGTGATCTCCGCTTGAAAGGAGCCCACAGCGTCCGGCATCTGGGAATCGTCCGCATTGTAGTACAGCAGCTGCGGCGGTGGTCCCAGGTCGCGTTTGGTGAGGCCCAGTTTCTGGAGGTGCTTCAGGCCTATCACCGTAGCATCAGCGCCGGCGTCAGGTATCACCTCGATGTGACCCGACCCATCACTGTGTGTGACGGCAACGCGGATGGAAGGGGAAGGGGTAGCCCTGGGGCGTGTGGTCGATTCCACCCTCCTGATGTGACTCAGCTGCTGCTTGGGGCTGCGTGGGCCATCTGAAGGGGGCTGCGTGCAAACCACCCCGAGGGAAGTGCGCTGCTTTCCTCCTCGTCTCGGGCTTTTGGGCTTGGGTTGGCAGCAGCATTTGTCATAGTGTCCATAGCGACCGCAGGCCTGACACTTGTGGCTTCGTGCAGGGCACCTGTCTGTGTTAGACCAGTGGCCCTTACGGTCACATCCACGACACAGTGCGTCGGCGGCCGGGCATGTCTTGGGGCCACGCTGCTTTCCACAGCTGCCACAGGAAGCACTAGGCGGAGGCGTGGAAGAACGTGCGGCAGCCTTCACGTTGTTGGCCGCCTTCTTACCCTTCTTGTACTGTGAGATAGCTCTCACAGCAGGTGGGGCCCGTAAGGCGGAGGTGGCGGACTTGGTGGCCTCGTATGACCGACATTCAGTCACTCCCACCTGGAGTGTGGAGGAAGCGTCCAGGGGGATGAGTCGCTGCACCAACTCTTCTTGCCTGACATCTGTTAAGATCCCGTGCTTGATCCAGACTTCCTCAAATTCCTGGCTGTGCGCCTTGCAGACATTGATCTCCTCCGACAAACTCTTTAAACGTACAAAAAAGTCGTCAAAGGATTCATTCTCCCCTGCTTGCAGCTGGTGAAGGCGCGGCGACGCAAAGCCTCGTTATTCCGACCTTTAACATGCTCCTGTGAAAGGTCGAGCACATCCGTCACTGAAGACGTAGAATCGGGAGGCACTTGCAACGTGTGCTCCAAAACTCTCTGGGTCTCCATCGACAAACACATCCGCAGTTGGATGAGCTGTTTGTTTGGAGGCATGCTATGAAGGTCCACCATCGTGGAGTAATCTGTCCACCGCTGCCTCCACTCACGAAAAAGCTGAAATGTGACGTCTGGTGAGAGGGCGGGTGGGGGTTGAACAGATGCCATGGGAGCTGTTGGAGTAGCTGTTGGAAGACGCTGGTGTGGTGGAGGAGGGAGGGTACTGGCGCCTTGGTGCACAAAACCTGCGAGTGAGGGAGGGTGGGTTAGCTCCAGGGTCGCCAATATTGCATCGAAGCACGCCATTTCCTCCTCTCTTCGTATCTCCTCCCTCTGAAATTCCATCTCTCTGCGTCTCTCGTCCCTGTCGTCCATCACCTCAGAATTGTGGCAATGTCCATCGCTGGAGGTAGAGGATGAGAGGCAGTGGTCGCAGAAGCTCCATCTGAGCCCGGTAGAGGGGAAGGTGGGGAGTCGTGTCTCCCAACTTGACGTTGTCCCTTCTTATCGCCCATCTTAGTATGCTTGAACTGCGCTGTTTAGTATATAAAGTGGAGCCTCATCAGCTCGAACCACATATATATGACGTAAACAGCCCAGAAACAACGCATAGGGTCCACTGTTCTCTCCGTGAGTGCGTGCGTGTGTGTGTGTGTGTGTGTCTTTCAGAGCAAATCGTGGTGGCTTTAATGCGGGTGGCTAGAGCCGCCGCGGAGGTAAGAACGTTAGTGTCTCCCCGGATGTCATACGAGAAGGGTGTAAGCCTACGTGCTCTGTGGGTACCATAAAAAACAGGCCAATGCTCAACTCTCAGCTCTAGACACACTAATACACTGACACTAACACTGCCACCGTCACTAAAACGCACTGTGACGGTGCAACACTGCACGTAGCGGCGAAACACAATGCAACACAACACAACACACTAGAGTCGACATGCGCATCACCGGCAGACGTAACTGTCTCGGCATTGTTCACAACACTTGTAAGTCCACAGATCCTACTCACTGTGCCATGAAGGTTCCAAGTGTTCCCTGAAGAAGGCAGTGATGGGTAGGGAAACACTGGGTAACACTGAAGTCCATTTATTAATGGATAGGAGAAATACAAGTAGTGACTAGCGTGTGGACGAAGTGCCATGCACAACCCACGGAGTCAGACTGAGGCTGCATTGCCATATGGCAGCCTCGGAGCAATGTTGCCACATAACACGTGCAGTGTTGCCATGTAATTACATACATAGATGCTACTCGGCACAGTAGCTTATATATAAGGTTGCTACTCGGCACAGTAGCTTATATATAAGGTTGCTACTCGGCACAGTAGCTTAGATACATAACCTACAACCACAACACCTTAAAAAAAAATAAAATAAAATAAAAGCAGTGATTTTGTGGTTATAGGCCTGTGACCCTGGCTGTACCTCCAACTCGGTGGAAAATGAGTTTTCAAAAATACAATCACATCTAGCATTAAAAGTCCTACATCGGTTTACACTTTCACATCACTAAGACGATCTTGACGATCTTATGTAATCACTGTCCAATTTCTGCCGCTCTACATTGAAGGCCCGAATGCCGAACACGTTTTGTTACAGAGACGCAACACAACCCGCCCTCCCGCCCATACTTAGAAGCAAACGACAGTCGGGTACCACCATGGCCCATCTTGAATAATCACAAAATTTTCGCTCCATTGTATTATGACTGCCGGGATACCACGGCATGGTGTACACCACGGCTGATCTTGCATATGTGCCATAATATCACGTAACCCCTGCAGAACATCCACCAGCCTCTACTTGCCTCATCGCTGCTTATATCCTCCAAATTCTCTTAACCATCATAAAAGGTAAGCCTTTAAGATAACTAATCCAAATAATTTATGTGTAGAAATGTATGGAAATCAAATTAAGCTAAAAAAAAGTCGTAAGTGGTCTATTTGAAGAGTGGTGAGAACTGCTCCATCTGGGATGGTGAACGACGTCCATTATCAGAAATAATATCAACCCAATTTTCGTAATGAGCGCAATTAATAACCGTCCAGCACTACCAAAATAATTATTTCATTAGTATAGATACTTGGTAGCCTAAATTTCATATTTTAATAAGGCCAAATATGGCAGGTAACCAGTGCCAGGTTGTTCTCAGGCATGTTTCATTTGTGTATCAGTTTTACCACAATTTGCTAATAATAAGATAAATTCAGTGACATAAATTCATGTTCTTTTATTTAATTCCCTTCGTGACTCAATGTAGTGCAAGAAAGAACTACCTTACCACTTTTTGTGCAACATTTGGAGTGGTGGTAATAATTCACTTTGCCATTGACAGTGGTAGAATCAAGTGCAGATATATTGGCTTTGTATGTCCATGATTCCAACAAAAATGAATAATGTCTTCTAAAATAAATGAAATTTAAGGTCTTATTATCTTTTCGGTCATCCAGGGAATTTTAGGATTTTAAGTTGACCATTGTTTTCCAGTTAGGTTAAGTTAGGTAGGTTAGGTTAACATTTTGATGAAGAACATTAAAATTTTAAAGGGCTTATAATTTTTTTTTCTATGAATTTCTCCCCAAAAATGGGATCGAAGTTTTGGAATCACCATAAAAATCTACATTAGGATGATTTTTCTTTTCTAATACTTTTTACTCTTGATCATCCATATATTACAACATATCTTGCTTTTAATAAAGGCTATATTCTG